>JBAMIE010195141.1:0-11610 GCA_037177295.1 Kaempferia parviflora | reverse complement strand
TACATAATTACAAGCCAAATATACATTTGGTGAGTAATTTTAAGAAGATTTATCGGCCATTTATTTGGTTGGTAATATTATTTAAAAATATCAGCCAACAAAATGGCTAGGGAATAAAATTTACCGACCAGGGATAATGGATTTCCGATCAAGTCCCAACGAAATTATTTTGGCCGATAATCCATATTAACAGTCAAAGAATGGGATTATCAGCCATTTTTATTTACCGTTAATTTCATTTTTTTCGTAGTGTTATCTTCACTGGGTGTCTACACGAGTCTATCATTTTTCTTTTTTTTTTTTTTTTTTTTTTTTTGCGTAATGAAAAGAAAATATATTTCTACTCAAGCATCTTGTTCTATTATTTTTTATTTTTGGCCAATATTAGTAGAGCTTGAGAAAAAATAAATTTCTAAGTGATTTATGAATTCAATTGAAGTTGGAAGTTATTTGGGAAAACATGTGCAGCAAAAGTACTTTCATTAACTACAAATTCATTTAAGTGTGAAAGAAATTAGAGTGAATTTGAAAGAGTAAACTTAAACTTTAATTAAAGTAAAATACTAATTTGTAAAGTTTATATTCATATTACTAACTATTTACTTGTTTTTTTTTTTTAAGATTCATACAAAGAAAAAAAAAGATTGGATGTTACCACGTCGAACAATCGATTATTGAACAAATAAAAAGAGAGAAAGAATGTCCTTGCAAAAGATGCTTCAGATGGATAAGATTGGAGTGTGAAGGGTGGGAAAGACGATGAAATTAAACCAAGTTTTAGGATCACTTGGGAAATAATTGATGAAGCAACTAAAGCGGATGAAAATCAACAATCCTAAAAAAGCTCTAGAGTGAAAGCACTTCACGAGGATAATTTTACATCCGAAGAAAAGGAGAATCACAATAATAATATTTAGCGTGTCCAATACTTGTAATATTTTATTAATTATGTAATTTTGAAGTCGTGTTAAATTTAATATTATTACGTTAAGTATTATAGAATATGATTTATTATGTAATTTATATTAATACTTGTATAACAACCTCCTCACCTAATTAATTTTAGAACCTTGATCATTCTCGTAACCCCAAATGTATAAAATATTTTATATAAGAGGAAGGTCAATAGGCACTAATAAAATATACTATAATATAATTTAATGCCAAAAATGCCTATTTGACTTTGAACCTCCAATCATTATATCTCATTCATAAGATTTCTTCCATGGAACACTTTAATCTTCGCACTACAGTTCTAAAGTTCTATTTAGATGATACAACTTGCTCCACAACATTCAAACTTAAAGCTAACAGCAATTACTAAAAGAAATGCAGATTGGGAGAAAACTTTGGAGGATACAGACAGATCATTGTCCCTGAGCTGCTGCCTCTGCAGCGGCGATCTCTGAATCAAGCACAGACATCAGTTGCTCACCTACATGCTGTGCGACTGAAATCATGTCGAGAATGACACTTGGGTCCAAGCCCGCACCGCCTCGCTTGGTCAGTCCACATATATGTCCGTGCCTATTCATGGAGATAGACATAGCGGCGCTCATTTGAGACTCCTCTTCCAAAGTTGCATCGGCAATGTAGTGGCGACCGACCTGATAACACAACAGCTGTCATAGCTTGCAAGCAACCAATACCCATTTCCAACCGGGCAAGGGAATAGGTGCAAAATTGAACCTAGAATATGACAGTTATTTCGGTTACCTTAGTCAGGGTGACTATAACAGGGACTCCGGTAGTGTCAAACTGCAAGAACTCTTCATCGCTGAGATCAACATCTGGTTGGTCATTTGGTGAAGGGCCAAGAATGACAGTGACCTTTGGGATGCCTGTATTACTTAAAGCTACCTGGAACAAAAATATGATGATGAATAGATGCCTAAAAGGATTCAAAGTGACAATAATAACTTTGCAACATTACATACAATAAAAGACCTAATTTGCATCATTGCGACCGATATTCTTTCCAATATCAAATAGTAGGCAGCACTCATGTGGCCTAACATGCGACAAAGTGAAACTTTATATTAAAAAAGGACAGGAGGTTTTATTCATGATGTGTCAAAGAGTGCATGGCTTAACTCATTTTGCTGAGATTGAGAATACAAAAAAAAGTTCCATCCAACTAGCACACTAAGAGAAATGGGCTGTCGTTCTCAAATTTTGGTATCTTTCACAGAAGGGAGTATGATCAATGACCATTATCAATCAGAAAACAACTAGACACACAAGAAAGCAAGTGCATTATATTTGATATTGATCTAGAACACATACAATCTGGAGACTACAAAAAAAGTAGAAACTTAAATGAGCACTGGATAAGATGCTAGGATTAAGGAAATCAGGATTTGCTGACTCTAGTAGTAAGATTGATTACCTTGATTGCAGCGCCTAATGCATCAAGTAGATTTCCATCTGAACTGACAACTAGGCCATCAATGTACAAATCCCAGCACACCTTACCCTCGACAATGACAAGGGATGAGAGATCGATTCCAGCCCCTGCAACAAGGAGAAAGAGAATTTTATGCAGAGAAAAGTTTGTAGTCTAAAAGGAAGTTGATTGACTGCCAAATGAGAATTTAGACACAGCAAGTTGGTCAGGAAAAAAATCAGAAAATTTGCTTGCCAACTAAATGATGGGAAAAGCAGAAATGCCCATGAGGCATGATTCGAAGGCATAACTTTTCAAAAATAATCATGCAATGGTATGAATACAAAGATGATAATCTCCATGATTGTAGTTAACGGCATCAATGAGTGTGGCACGGTTACAAAAAGAGAATCACAAGTAATGATCCAAGAAATGCAGAACCACTTAACTCAGAGACAAAATACAAGCATAGGAAGAGAAATTCAGATGAGATTAAGAATTATAGGACGTGAATTATAGTTGAACAAAAGAAAACAGTGTGACAGATAAATGAACTTTAAGTTATGATGAAAGAACATATGAAAGTATTGGCAGATGCTGCAAAAGTAAAGTGGCTATGGGTTTTTTGGAACAATTGGGCATGATGAATAGAAAGTGAATTCGAACAATGAAAATTGGGATTTCAGAACTTGGTAATTAGAAAAAAAACAAAAAAGACCTGCCGGCCATACTTGATTTTGCCCATGTTTGTAGTGAAGAATACATGATGTAGATAAACATGAATCATTTTTACAACAGCTAACGTTAAACATGTATAAATACAAATCACCAATTATGGATCCAAAGTAGGATTGTTATTATTGAAAATGACATTTGGAAGGATTCAAAAATTTGCCTATAAAGTTAATATTCACAAATCAGCTGATATGCAGAATGAAAGCTGTCTTTCTCCAGAATACAAAAAAAAACAATGACTCATTCTAAGTTAGGAAATTAATGGATTTTCAACTAAATAGCAGAAATCAGAATTACTGAAATCAATAACCAACCCATACTAGAAACATACCTGCTCCGCTCTTACCACCTAGTAAGCATCTCTGAAGAGCAACTGAGAGTTCTGAAGACAATTGTTCACCTCCCCTACCCTGGCATAGTTTTAAAGTAAATAAATTTCAACTATAATTACAAAATAAATTAATTTTTACCAAAAACTTATTAACAGGAACAAAAAAAACTTCCATTTGCCTGATAGCTACACAAATTTAAAAATTAAAAGCAGCAAAAAAAAATTTTAAGTCTCATCTATTTTGTGCATTGTAGGACTATTAAAAGCATAAACCAATTATCTATTAGTTCTATTGACCTTCGTCTGAAGAATTATGTACATCATTCATCAAGGTTCCACATAGTTGTATACTTTTGCATATCACCCCCATCCTCAGAAATAGTTACTATTTTGTCCTTTTAGGTATGAAGTTGACCAAAGCCAGCTGATCCTTGTGCTTCTTTTCTCGATATTGTACAAACAAGCCATTGTACCTGTAGGGATGGCAACTTGACGTACTCTTGTAGGGACTTAACTGAACCCAACCCATTCACTTGACAATATAGAGAGCATATAGGGGAAATTTTGAAACTTCTCTCCTGGAGTAATGAACAGTGCTGTATTGAAACCTAATATTCAAGTATAAGAATATTTCCCATTTTCTTACATTAAACAATAATTAATTATTATGTTATGGTGTCCTACTTTGCTTTGATATCATCTGGAGATGGGGATAAGGAAGATGATCTCACCCTCACACAATATCACGCTCCTGCACGATTTCATCCCTACCATATTAAGTGACTAAATTCGATGATCACGTACATTTTTAGGAGCCTCCATCGTTTCCATTGCATATGCATTTACAAACATCATAAACAATGAAAAATATGACGCAAAACAACATTTTAAAAGTCCAATATGATCTCATTATAATATACTGATAAAGTGCACTAGTTTTTCCATTACAGATAAATATACCCCAGAAAATTAATCAGCACGAGGAACACCATGGCATTACAAAACTGACCTACTAACCTCAAACATTGGCGCTGCTGTTGGACTGCAGTCAACAAAAATAGCAACTTTTCCTTTATCCGGTTGAAGAGAGCTTGGCTTCCCCAATTCTGCCTGAATAACCCAAGATATATCATATATAAATTCACAAAAACTAACCCATGCAAAAACTACAAGGCTTTACTCCATGGTTATGACATAAGGGACCCTGGTATCCTGGCCTCAGATATCGTTGCTGGAGAGAAACCTAGATATCAATAATATACCTTAATGCTAACAATAACATCCGTTGCTCCCAATCTAACTCGTGCAGATCCATTCGCCTACAGATTCAGATAAGAAACATCAGGAGTGGAGAAATGTTTATGAAGTACAGCTCCTAACAAAACAGAAGGGGAGAGACAATAACTACTGGGACAACAAAATTAAATAAAATAAAAATATGCATTTAACCTGAGGAATGACTCCTGTCTCGATCGAGATGGGTCTGTAATTGAGTCTTTTTCGACCATCTGTGCGGAGGTCCTGAGCAATCCCGTCATGTATGAATTGCTTCTCTCCTAGAGAAAGGCCTACCATTATCCTCCCTACAAAGAAAACAATGAATGGTATAATACAAGAAATGACCAAGTGTAACAGAAACCAAACTTAAAACTTAACCATATGAAATTTTCTAAGGGTATTCAGGGACAGAAATTAGAGATAGACTGGGATTTGGGTGTGAAAGAGATGGGCTTTAATGGACTAAGTAAAAAACTTATGTAAATAATAAATAATCAAAATAGTGAAAGCTCCCTTTCTTCCCATGCAGGGGTGTGAAAGGGGATGGGAAGAATCTGTCCCCTCTTTTAAATATTTACAGCAGCAGAATGATCTTTATTGCTTCTTGAGTTTTATGTGTTATCAACTTGGTAAAGTCCATCTATCTCTATCTCTTTTGAATAGGCCCTGTTTGGTATCACCGGTTCTATGCATTGACTCAAAAACTCACTTGATTTGTTGTTGGAGATAAGTTTAGAAGCATACGTTAACGATTATGGCTGAATATAAAATTCAAAATTAAATGATACTGTGAAAAGAATAAATTTGTTCATACTATAAACAAATTGACTTGTAAAAAATAATCAAAACAGAAGATTTGGCGTAACAGTGCGAGTCCTATAAATCAAATCACGTATAATCATAATTATAATGCATCTCACGATTGTGGAAGCATTGAAAACGATTGAGAAGCATGAAAGAATGAAAACCTTTAAGAATGCATCAATCGAGATACACGGGAGCTTCATTCATATTTGCAGGAGGCTGTGGAGTTAAACACGCCCACAATCGTTTGCCAGTCTTTCAATGTAGGCACCGTGCAAACGGTGGCCTGCTACTTGGTTAATGAAGGCCCATTGCCTGAACTAATGCCATTCTTCCACCTCGATCACAAGAAAACATCGGACCAAGGATGTTCAGAAAGAATTAAGAAGATAAGTTTTATTTTTTAAAAAAATGAAATTTTTGGATCGAGATATTGCCAGTTATTGTGGCAATGGACGATGCAAGAGACATCCAAAGCAATCTTCGACTGGCGAAATGATATAGGCTCCATGCGGCAGACAGGGTTATCGCCATGGATCGAGCGCCTGCTGCTTGACTCTTTGTAGGAGCCGTTGGGGAAAAGAGAGAGTTTGAAACGGAAACCACGAACAAGTCGGGAGGATACTCGCGCAAAGGAATACAACAAGAAAAGATAGGAACCTTCTCCAGCCACCGCTACGAAGAACGATTGCTTTTATCCGACGTGAAGGATGCGGCGAAGAGAGTACCGCCGCGCAGCGCTGGCTTTGGGTTTAGGTTTTATGGGAAGATGCTTTATTTTATATAGCAGAGCGATGGGTGGATTAGCTGTTGGGCTGGGCTGGAAGATCCGTCTCTGGTATTCTTACAAGTACGAAATCAGATTGGCAACGGCCGCTGGAAGCTCAATGGTGGAAGCAACACGCTGAAAGGAAGGTCATCCGCGACAAACAGACAAACAGTGGCAGCATAAATCGATCAACTGGATTCCGGTCCCTTGACGCCCTGCACGGCGGAGGAGGGAGGAGGGAACTGGAAGGCTGTCGGCGTCTCGGTCAGGGAAGGAAGGAGGAGAGCCTTGCGAGGGGAACTGGGAAAAGAGAAGGTCGCCGGCGAGGACCGGAGAGTGAGAGGGACTGCTGCCAGGTGGGATGATCCGAGAAGAAGGGAGCGAGGTTGTTGTGGCGGCGTGACTAGGGTAGGGTAGGAATAGGATGGCGAAACGATCTAAATACAAATTCCTGTATTTTCTTTGCCCTGCTTTTTTGGTGTTTTTTTTTAAATAATCGCATATGTAATCTTAAATAAAATAAAAATAAAAGCAATGATTTATTTTTTTTAATAATTAAAATTATTCATTGAATAAAATATATGGTGTTTTTTTTTTTTCCACCCTCGTTTGACAGACTTACGGCATAGGGGATCAATTTTATAATTTATCTTCTTTCACATAATTATATTTTTACTGTATATTTTTTTCAAATAAATCCATTAATGATCAAACAATGATTATAAATTCATAAATATTATTACAAACCTAAACAGCACTTATTTGAATTAAGAGTTGAAAATGATTTCATATGATCACAATTTTATTGAACAGTGGTATTATAAAATTTTAAGGTTCAAATCACAATCTCGATGGACCTTTTCTGGAGCTCTGGACAACAATGTGAGAGCATGATACAAACAGTCGACAACAAAATATAGTTTCCCTGATTTGGAAAAGTTGAGAGTTCATCATGAAGTTTTATAAAACAGGTAAACATTTTCTAGTAAAATGTATGCTTAGTCATTATTTTATTTAGCAAAATAATAATATCATTGTCGGGAACCATCATCTGCAGCTGCTTGAAATGCTCGCAAGAACACCTCAGGAGGCTGCCCACCGCTGATCTTGTATTTTTCATTAATCTGATAGAAAAAGAATATCATTTTAACAGAGATAGTCCAAAATATTGTAAAGGAAATAAGGCACTAGGATAAAATAAATCACCACAAAGTGGGGAACTCCATTGATGCGAGAAGAATACTTTTCAAGCTCTTCGTTGACCTTTCAATGGCAAAAAACGAAGATAAAAAGCAAATAAAACTCTTTGAAGTTGTTAGAAACAAGAATTTTGAAAGGATTGAAGAATTTTAATTTTTGTTTTAGCTTTTGTAATAACAAGTAACAACCTCCTCTATCCCTTTTGTTGGGTCTTGGAGCAATTCTGAAGCTCCTTCTATGCCAACCTTCTGAGCAGCATCCAAGAGAACTTTCCTGTATTTATTTCAAGATTTCATAAGCCAAATTTCAAAGAAAGACATGAAAAATTGACAGGATGAATTCGAACCGATCAGTGTAATCATATATTTCTTCTAGCAGTACAACTAGCATGGTTAGAAATTTGGAAAAGTAACAAGTGTTTGCACTAGAGGGAGAAATATCCACACTCATCTCAATGGTAAGAAACACTTCAATTTCATTCCAAAATCTGTGCAAAACGAGCAACCAGTATAAACATATTTCAAACTATGTTGGAACTTCACTACTATTTTGTACCCGTAATGCAGAAGACTGGAACGAATATAGCACCTGAATTACTTTTGATAATGCTCATCTGTGTATGAAACCTAATAGGAATATCTGTAAAGGAGTCCTATAGCTCTATGGAATTATTTTTGTCTCAGTTAGATCAACACCATTGGTGCCGCAAAGTAAAGCTCAGTGAAATAAAGGTTGGTGTATCTACCTCAGTTCATGTTTAAGCAACTCCATGATAATTATTCCTAATTAAGCTTGTTTTAAGATGCATAGTCAAAGATAACAAAAGCCATCGATCATAGGAATGCAGAAGCTTATAACTCCTGTTGACTAGAATTATTAGATTCGTACATGCATATGAAAAAAACTAAAGAAAATATGACTATTTTCCAATGACTCAGAAGAATTCTTACCGATCTCCAATATACTTTCCTTGACAGAAGTAGTTGAGGAACAACTCCTCTACAAGAGCATTTTGTTTATCATAACCTTGGCTTGCAGAAAATGTTATAAGCCTGTGACTATCCAGTGTACTTCCCCTAAATCACCCATGAATGCGTTAACATTCTTTACGCTTAATTACAAGGTCTTATATGTTGTTCACTTACGTTAACCCAGAGGTATCATACTCAAATCCAAGGCTATTAAATATCTGCAAAACAAAACATATATTATGTCTCAAGATATTTACGATCAGTCAGATATTAGACTAAAATTCAGAACATAACTACAAAAGGACCTTTGTCATCCTAGACATCATCGCCTCATATTGTGAAGCTCCAAACTTCTGTTTATAGAAGTCTGTCTTGTTAATTCCTTCTTTGGGCGCATCAGGGTTGAGAAAAAATGGATGCCACCGAACCTGGAGGTGAATAGAAAGGATCATGGAAGGAAAAGGTTAATCGAAATGATAAGAAGATTTTTATCAACAAGAAAAGGAACCTCAAAGTTAAATTGATCTTTTGCTGAATCTATGGCCTTTTGAAGGTTTTGTTTTCCAACAAAACACCAAGGGCAGACAGTGTCAGAACTAACATCGATACTGATAAGCTTCTTTTCACCTGTTGAATGTGCCATGGATCTGATAGAACTGTATGTTTGACAAAGTGATTAGAATAAAAAATATCAGTTAGAATTTTTACTCAAGGTAGGTAAATTAAAAGGGGATATATATATATATAGAAATCTTAGCATCTACACTCTTATATGGACGATGGTGGGCGAGAGCTAATGTGGCCATCTGACGCGGCATTGATTCAAATTTTATAATCCCTCTCTCTTCTCTATCCCGAATGCAGTCTCTCTCCTATATGCAATGTGGTACTGGTCCAACTCCAATGTGCTGATCTTTAAGACCAACACCAGCACGTGGTGCTGGTTTGCATAAACCAGCACCACAAACTAACAAGCATTAACCAATTAGGACACAAATTAAAGTATAGCGCATATTTCTTTCTTGAACCTAGGTCTACACTTAATCCTAATGGAAACAGTGGATTATTTGCAACTAAGTATGAGAATAACCACCGTTGTAAATGGTGATAGACAGCGGTCCGCCTAACGCCTTGGTCGCCTAGGTGGTTGAATTTTTTTATATATAATATTATAAATAATCATTATTCTTTATAATATTTACTGCGCAATGAGTTCGGACACATCGCTGGGACCGCGGACACCTCATCGAGACCACGCGACGTGTCGTCGGGCCTGGGCGACATGTCCGAGCCAGTAGCCAGGCTCGGACAACGTGTGTGACATGTCGCTGGGCTCGGGCAACACGTTCTTACGCATCGTCTGGCCCAAGCGACTCGTTTGGGCCCGCTTATGGGCATGTCGCAAGGCTCGGATGATGTATCCGCGCTCATGCGATGCGTCTGGATTAGTGTTATAAAAAGCACTAGGCGGTAGGTGGGTGGCCACTCGCCACCTAACACCTAGCACCTAGCCGCCTAGGCGGAAGTTTTTTAATATTTTAAATAATTATAAAAATATATTAAATATTTTATAATATCTAAAATTAATCAAAATATGCATAATTTGTTCAACATACAATGTAAATAGCAAAAGTATACAAAATAACTCATATAATCTTATATCCCTAATTTTTCTTCTAGTTCATCTCCGTACTTCTCTAACACTTCCTTTGTATCGGATTCAAACTTGAAATTCATGGTATCTTCCTCTTCTTCATCTGATACAAATTCTTCTTCGTGAAGTTCTCTTACATCTTCAATATTTACCTCAATATCTTCATCTCCACCATCAACAATCCATCCTTGTGCCACAGTTGCTTCACTGGCGAGTAACACATCAACTCTTTTTTTTCTTGTCTTCTCTTTTTGTTTATGATTTTGGCATTAAATTTAACATAGTCTAAATTGTTCAACCTTCCGATATCTAGTCTATTTCTTCTTCTGGTTTTTTTTTTTTATGGATCTATATTAAAGAAAAATAGTAATATTAAATACATATTTAGATATTTAGTAATTAGTAGTTAGTATACAATAAATAATTAAGTACTTATCCGATCAAAAATACTCTAATTTTTCTCACAGAAGAACTAGCTAAAGAAAGGATTCTTGTATCCATCTTTTGCAATTTAGGTACATCATTTCTAAAAAGATGTCACCCTCCAACTAAATAAAAACAAATCAAACAATAACAATAAGCAAAATCAAGAAACAAACAATAAAAATTACAAAATAAAATAAGCAATTATTACTTAGTTCTTAGTTCTTATCCGGATCATATTTCGCATCGTTTTTGTGCATCCCACCATTGCCAATGCTCTTCCAAATCCCCCACTTTGTTGATATACTTCAACAACTCCACATTTATTACCTCACTTTGGCTATCAATATCATCGGGAAAGAATGTTTCAACACAAGTGAAAAATCCATTCGTGACCACTTTTCACTTCGTATGCTCCGGTCCATAGTTGTCAAAAGTGCTCGCTTCGCTCACTTAAGCGCGATGCGCAAACTTCGCGCTTCTGAGAACTTGGAAGCGCAGTAAGTCCAGGAAGCGTTCAATTCATGCAAAAGCGAAGCGCAGAACTTTACAATTCTGCTTTTGTTTATATATATAAGTTTAAACTTTAAAGCCCTAAAGGCCTAAACCTCTTTAAATTTTTGCCTGCTTCCAACTGACTCTTCGTCTTCCTCTCGCCACGACTGTTTTGATTCTTCGCCGCTGAGCTGCGTTGTCTTTGATTGCTCATCTATTCGAGGTAAGTGATCCCATGAAGAAGATCATGCAAAGTTTGGGTGCACAATTATGGCAGACGGATGGACGGATAAAAAGGGTAGGACTCTTATAAATTTTTTGGTGAATGGTCCCAAAGGAAGCGTATTTGTTGAATTAGTTGATGCTTCAAGCTAAGATGTTTGAGTTACTTTCTAAATTTGTATATTGCATTGGAGAAAAAAATGTGGTTCAGGTTGTAACAGATAATGCAAGTTGCAATGTCAGTGCAGGTAATATTTAAATTTATGTTATTTTTAATTAAGAATTGGATCATATTTTTAATTTTTTTAACTAAATTTACTTTGTTTTTTTTTTTTGTCGTCT
>JBAMIE010195130.1:0-11610 GCA_037177295.1 Kaempferia parviflora | reverse complement strand
AAATTCACTAACATTAAAATATTGAAATAGTTTATCTTCATAATCAAAATCAAACTTCAAATTAAAGAAAAAATTAAAAGTGGAAAGAAAATTCTAAACTAATTTACAATTTGATGAATTTGTGAGGAATGAAAACACAGAATCATTAGAATGTAAATTCTGAACTAATTTACAATTTGATTATGTGAGAGAGAAAAAAACAAAACCGATAAGAAAACTTGTGAACTTAAATCTGTGAGGAAAAAAAATATCGTTATGACGAACAAAAGGAGAAAAGTAAGAAAGTGTAACCAAATCTAGAAGACTGATGTTGATGTTGTAGACAAGAGAAGAGTTCTCGTTTGAAAGGGAGTGGAAGAGAGGGTGATGCTGATTTTTTAGGGGAGAGGAAGAGTCATGCAAGATAAAATATAAGTTTTCAAAGGACTAAGGAAGGTCGATGATCATTTTCTAGGGGAGAGAGAGTCAAGCAAGAAAAATGTGTCACATGCATGCAAGTTAATGCAACCTAATTAATTTAAAGGGTATTTAAAGGTATGAATTGAACTTCTTAAAAAAATAAAAATTCAATAGTACGGAAAATGGTGCCTTAAGCGTGTCATAACCTCTCAAAGGGTGCGTGCTTAAGCGCGCTTCATTCAAGTACTACGCCTTGGTCACTGCCTAGGCACAAATTGTGCGTCTCGCTGTGCCTTGTGCCTAGCCGCAGCTAGGAGCACGCTTTTCACAACTATGATTGCATCAATACCAATGGAAGCTATTATCTAATTTAGGCAAGTATAAGAGATGAGTTAGACATTTGAATTATTGCTATTATTAGACTTATCATATTTTTGATATAAATATCGTCAATCAATTCGAGCACGCTCCATTTCATGACCAATAGAAAACCCAAGCCTCCAAGGATTTTTCTATATCTAAGCCTCCAAGTATAAGGATTTTTCTATAATAGAAAAAAATGTAGCCCAAGAGATCAAGCTAAACCTTTGAGAGATACTAGAATGAATAAGTATATTTATAATAAGCTTAAGTTTAACAATATTTTTAAGAAAACTTAAGCAATGCTGAAAACCTAATTAGAAGTAGAATAGAATTTAAGCATAAAAATATAAATATAAAATAATAGAGATGTTTTAGCAAGGATTACTTAAGGAAAAAAAACAATAATAATTTGCTCATTCAACATTTTTATTTTAACATTTCAATTTCTTAAAAAGAGAATGACATTTGATATATTCTAAATCTTATCTTGAGTTCAAAATTTTAAATTTAGATATATCTTCCAACAACTATATAGATTTTTAAACCTTAAAGATAATTTATTTCTAAAGAGCATTTTGGGGCAACATTCCATCTTTCATTAAACCATCTCTAAGGAATTGATCGTCTAAAAGTAGTTGAGCTGAAGACTCACTGGACCAAACTCTGCCATTTGTTTCCTTAACCAATCTTTCATTTACTTTAGTGTTCTCTTCTTAGTCTATTTTGATTAAAGAAGGTTGTAAATGCTCCAAGAAAGAGTATGTGCAGTTTATTTACTGGTCTTGCATCATATATAACTGTAATTCCTTTTCAGAAGTGGGATGCCATGTGATTGCGTATTTTTAACTTGAGGAATAAAAAAAAATAGCAGGAAAGATTGCTAGAGACTGAACCAACTATAAATCTCATGTTTACATTCTTTATCATTGTGTCTTGTTTATCATTTAGATTAAATTATTTTCATTCCATTGTTACAAAAACTTTATGTTCTTGTAGAAAAAGTATATACATACATAATTCACATTTCATTCCTTTTTTGTCTCAATCTCACTATATTTAGTAGAATTAACACGTAGAATTTACACCTAAACTACGGCCACCAATGCAGGATCAATGCAGGAAGTTGCTCACTAGTCGATTTATTTCATGTTTATCATTTTCTGATGGTACGGAATTACACATTAGAAGTATTGAACGCGTCTTCCTTTAATCTCTTGGATCAGAGATTTACACTACCAACTTCCTCCTGTAGCACAATCTGGAGCCATAACACTAGCATTAATGTATAGAAAACTTGGCATATGTTTGCAGTTACTTGAGAGTACTTCTCAAGTAAAAAAAGTCTGGAATTTACATGTTAATTGATAAGATGTAGACAAGATTTATTTATGAATGAACTAATCTTGATAATCTTAAGAAAGAAAAATTAGTAAGAAAAATTCACAAGAAAACAAAAACAAGAGAAGGATTTAATTGGATCCCTGATGATGTAAGAGGAAAACAAAGAAGGTAAGTCATGTGAACTTCTATGTAGAATTATTCAAGTGAAGATAGCAAAAAAAAGAAATTTGTATTATATAGTAAGAAAATTCAGAAGATTCACAAAAGTTATTAAACCAGTTGGAGAAAAAAAAGAGTGAATCATTTTGTTTCATATGCAATAATCAAGGTGTATAAAAGTGATTGTACACTTCTTAATAATTTGAAAGAAAAGAAAGGCTTAAAGCTATCTTTAAAGATGAAAGTAAACCCCTATTGTCAGCATCATCATCCAATGAATTAAGTGAGAAAAAAAACCAATGATTCATCGCAGATAATGTCATAAGTAGTATTTTCTCAACCATCAGTTTTGAAAAATGGAAACATAAACTCCTAGAAAAAAAAAACTGAGATTTTGTAATAAATCTGCAAAAATAACTCGTCAAAAGCTAAAATTACTACCTTAAAGAAAGGTCACATTAATTTCAAAAATAGTAAAAGAGTTATAAGTTCTGATAGTATTAAAAATATTTTTTAATTTTGTAATAAATATAGTTTTGGATGTGGTAATAAATATAGTTTTGTAATAATTTTGTAAAAGGGGATCCAAAATTTTATTTGGGCAGCAAAATTGTCTAACATTCAAGGATGCAAATCAACTTTAGATACCAAAGCTATCTTCTATAGGTTGAAATCCCCCTCCTCTTACTAAATACAATTGGATATTTAATAGTCGTTGTTCAGAACATGTGATGGAAAACATACCAAAATCCTTTCGAAAACATAAATCTATTCCCAGCCCTATCAAACAAGGTCGCACAATCACCTTCAGAAACAATGTCAAAGACCAGGTTAGTAAATTTGATAGTTTAAATGTTCTAAACTTCATATCAAGCCTAATTAGATTATATATTTTATAATTTTGAAGTAATTGGGTCTTTTGCTATTCCAGACACCACATGATTTATATGATGCTTGTTAATTTTTTTAATAAACACATATATTTAACAATTTTGACTTTTTGATAATGTCAAAAAGAGGGAGAATAGTATATTATAGTTGTTTTTTAGTAGACTTTTTAATGCTCAAGTAGAAAAATGTAAAAGAAAAGGCAATGTCCATGTTAACATTGTGGTGATAAAATACTATCTTTGCCCACTATTTTCATATATGTCATTTTGGCACTTCCTTTATATTATATGTCCTCTCAAGTAAAAAAAAAGGTTTCATGATTTACTAGGTTTCAGTAATAGACAAAAAACGAAGGAAATTACCAACATCCATAACAGCTTGGCATCAAACCGATGTGAAGCAAATATTGCATTAATTTGAGAAACTGATGCACAGTTATTATCATCTAGCCACTGTGTTACTCTTGGTTTACTAAAAAACAGTGAACATACCAGGTCATTATTACACTTCTCAAGATCAAGAACCTTAATACCAACAATCTGATTTAGAGGAATGCAGAGAGCTCTGTAAACCGTAGCACTGACACCTTCACCTACTTCTTCATACAACTTATAATCATTAGGATTTGTTGGAAATCTCTTCTCTAATCCATGTTCCATGTTTGTTTCTCATAGAACACCATAAGCAACCTTCAGATTCCTACATTTCCAGGATGTCACATAAGTTGAAGATAAATGTATTAATAAGGGTCTAAGTCTGAACAAGAACTCATTCTGATACATTCAAAAAGTCCTCTGGTATTTATCAAACATTGGACGAGTAAAGATATAGATGTTAATCTTATCAGTAGACATTCCAAACACTAGCATGAACCATTTAAATGTTAGAATAGGTTATTCACATGAGTTAGATGACTATTTGTTATTCAATAGGTCAATGCTAAGAATAAATCCTATTGAATAACATCTTCTACAACATCATGTCATCATAGACCCTATTGAACTTTATGTAACATGTGAGTCTAGATCTTTGAAAGTTTGGAATAGACACGATAATTTCAAAATTCTTTGAATATAGTTATGTGGTTAGGTAAGAGAAGAAGCTCCTCTAAAGCTTTAGTGAAAAATCTATTCTAATTGATAAGGATGATAAATTATTGGTGGCAAGGACACTCTTTAGAGTTCATATTTGTTTAAATATACA
The DNA here is from genome assembly GCA_037177295.1 of Kaempferia parviflora. Lineage (NCBI taxonomy): Eukaryota > Viridiplantae > Streptophyta > Magnoliopsida > Zingiberales > Zingiberaceae > Kaempferia > Kaempferia parviflora. The sequence goes on along the minus strand of JBAMIE010195130.1, from coordinate 7,254 downwards.
TATTATTTTAATTATTTTTGCCTAATATGGTAACATTCTAAGATGTGCTTGGTATATTTATACATTGTTTCACATAACTAAATTGTTCTCGTAGAATATATTTCATGTTTTACCTTCATAGTTTTAGATGACTTTTTTTTCCTTTTGTGCCATTGATTACTAGATTCGGTGATAAATGAAGATGACAAGAATACCAGTTTCCACATTTTACTTTTCGAGGTATAAGGATGCTAGTTGTCAAAACGAACAAATATTAGTGGCAGTTACTTATGTTTCTTAAACTAATCTAGGTAGGCTTTTGTATGCCAACAATATCCTTATCTTAGATATTTTCAAAATGTTCTAACTTCTAATGTTGAATTTCATTGTATGCCACAAGGTACTTTGTTAAAATGCACATGGTATAGTTAATTTTATGGTAGTTAGATATTCTCTCATGTTCAATTTTTCTTTCTGTGTGATTGATTTTACATATATGGCCTTCTTATGATTCGAACTCACAATTGTTAATCAAAGGGGGCCAATATCTCTTTCAATAAAACTACATATCCAATTAGTCGCATCCTTCCTCATAGCTATCACTTTTTAAAAGTTTAGTTAAGCTCTATGCTTATGGAATTGAGGAGAAGAATGAGAAGTAAATTTATTCCATGATAAAGATAAGCGCTCCAGCAGGTATTCATATACTTCAATAGCTATTCATTTTTCTCTTTTTTTTACTAGTGAAGTAGTAGATCAAGAAAACTATAGATCTTCAGAAAAAATAAAGCTCGCCTAATCTCCCTCTCTTGCATAAAAACTCCTTTTTATCCTCTCCTTGTTTTTTTTCTTTCACAACCTTTTTTTTCTTCTTTCATTCTCATTTTTTTGCTCAAACTCCTTTTTTTGTCCTTTTTCTTTTTTCTGGTCTCTTTTATCTTTTCTTTTCATTTATTCACTCTCATTGTAAAGTCTTATTTGATCTCCATGTATTTGTCTCAAAGTCAAAGGTACAAGAGTTAAATTTTTGTGCCAAGGTCTTCCCAAAAGTAAGTGGCCAGCATGCATTGGCATTACATCACATAATATTTTATCATGATATCTTCTAGCTTGTTGACTTTGACTTATCTATATCTATTCAACAATTGGAGCTTATATGGTCAGGAGTGCTTAATGGTAAGTAGATTCAGGATTCCAACCAACAAGAACAGTACTAGCTACAATAATGTAGCCTCCTCCATTAATAATTAAAATGCATACATTGTTTTTAATATGGATGCAGGTGTGGAAGATGTTGTCCAGTTGTTCTTTATCCTCCTTCATTTGTATATTCAAGGAATGCATAACAAGTGCTTCACCATTTACGAGGTACTCATCTCCCTCGCTTTTCTACAAAGGAGGCAAGGTACTTTCTTCCTTGTTCTCGGTTTCAGTCTCAATTTCATCATTGCCCTTCAAGATTATCACTCTTCTGTTTGGGGATTGTGAAGTGATATGCCCCCTTCCCAAGCACCTAAAACACTCAATATCTTATGTCTTGACTATTTGCACTTATGGCTAGTAGCCACCCGTGATTTACCTCCTCCGTGTTGGCCCTGGGACGGGTGGGACGGGTTGGCGGGGCACTGGGGTCGAGCGTATTCGCCTTTTGCCACGTAAAACACTCAATATCTTGGTCACATAAGGTTTGGGTAGATTCTTTACCGTTGTCTGCAGAGGAGGGAGTTAGCTTCTTAGCCTTTAGATGGTTAGTCCTTCCCCCTTAATCAATACTCCCCTTGTTCCAGCTGGATCTCCAAATTGAGTGTACCCAAATTTTGTTCATGCTTGGTCGACCCCTTCCTTTTAAGCTGAGACTCACCCTAATTAGCCCCTTCCTTTTGAGCTGCCTCTCACCCTTCATGGTCATGTGCAATACATCCTCCATCTCCATATAGTGTTGCAACTCCACTATGTTTGTAATCTCGAGGTTCAATCCTTGCAAAAACTAAGCCATGGTTGCATCTCAGTCCTCCACATTGGCTGGCCCGAATCATAGCAATCTCCATTTCTTGTAGTACTCCTCCACACTCTTGGATCCTTGTGTTAATCCTTTTAGCTGTTGAAACAAGTCCTGATAGTGACAGTAATGAGAGGGCACGAACCATTTCTGCATGATAGCATTCATCTTCTGTCAAGTATCAATTAGCCTTTCACCATTTCTTCACCTATTTAGCACCATTTAGTCCCACCAAACAATGGCATAGTCTATAAATTCTAGAGCAGCAACTGTTACCTTCTTTTTCTCGATGTAGTGTTGGCAATCAAATACCAGATCTACCTTTTTTTCTTATTCCAAATATACTTCAGGATCATTTTTACCTCGTAATGAAGGGACTCTTATCCTACTGCCTTTTAAGTTTCTGTCAACACGATCTTCTACCTTCTCCTTAGAGCAACTTCCCTGTGATCGCCAAATTTACTGCTAGAAGTTCTATAATCACATCCATCATCTTCATCTTTAGACTCATTTCGGCTTAGCTGTCAAGCTTGCCTTGGTGTATGTAGAACCTCATTGATTCAGTATCTTTGCAGTCTAGCAATGGCGGCATTTGCTTCTCCAATCTATCTAAGATATGTTCAAACCTGATCTCTATGTGTTTTAAGTGATGTTGCAAAGCACACAGTTGTGGATTATCTCCTGATCTTGCTTCTTATCCACTTGTAACCATTTAGGGTAGGTGATGGTCACTCAATCTCACTTAAGTCAAATCTTTAAAGAACTTACCTATAATCATTTAATCAACTAATTGAAAAATCCAGAGTGGATTGAATAATAAGGAAAAGATAGAAATTGAAAAGGAAAATGCAACTGGGAAGAGTACAATGATATAACCTGAGATACGTGCAAAAAAGATAAGGACAAATTTTAACATAGAATTGAATTGAAACATAAAGAAATGGATAGAATGAAAAAAAGTGCAGTAGAATGAATAATTTGCAGCAACCAATAACTGAATAGAAAAAGTAAGAACAGTTTTGAATTGAAAGAGTAATTGCAATAGAAATGAGATGAAGGTAATGACAAAAGAGAAATGAAATAATTTTACTTCTTTTTTCAATCTTTAGGCTTCCTTTTGTTTTGTTTTTTTGAACTTTTGGTCAGTTCTCTTTGTTTATTTGTTGTTTTTTTTTTTAAATTTCAGCCTCCTTTTTTCCTTTTTTTTGCTAGTTGATACAGCAAACAACTTATTAAAACAAGGCAAATATAATTTCAGTATAGTGCCTCTGTTTTCTGTTTGTTGGAAAAATAGAAAGATAAAATAACTGCTTCAGGTTTTAGCCCTCCTCTTTTCTGTGTCTGAGATGTGTAAGAATAAAAATCAGCAAATGAACAGACCAAGCATTAATACAAACAAAAGGAAAGAAAAACGAAGATATCTAAGCTAAGAACAGATTTTGAAAACAACAAAAGTTAATAGATAACCAATTGGTTTAGCAGAAACCCAAGACCGATAGTGAAATCTGATGTGAACTCAGGTGAGAATAAAGTCTCAAACTCACAGAAAGGAGGAAAAAAACTGGACCAACTGCTGAACCGAAAGAGAAACTGGTGACCTGCAGCATAAATGGAAGCTAGAACCGTCTGTATAACTTAGATGATGGCACAACCAGCGAGGAGTAAAGAATGACGAGTCAATGCACTCAGGGATTGTCTTGATAAGTCCAAAGTTCCATTCAATGAAAAACTTTGTGCACTCTGATTTAATTGTTTTTGTGTTCTTTATTTTATGTCCGCTACATAGTTTGTTTTAAAATGACTGACATCACAGAAAGTGGTATTCACCCCCCTCTGCCTCACCTACCACCACACCAACACGATCCAACAAACTGATGTTGCTCATTTCAACAGCATTAATTGTGCAACCCTAGGAGTGATCATGGGAATAGATGGGTGCTTCATAGAGGACTTCGTGCACATGTCAAGCGCAACCTTCATGCTTGATGAAAAACTTCATGCAGTAGGGTTGGGGCTTCAACCACTTTGGAACTCTGGCATTGGATCAATCATGATTGAAACCATAGCCTTTTACATGTGAGCTTCTGAACAAGAGAAGTTTGGCACAGTCAGCTGGCTTGGAACATGATGGATGCATTCAAATACCAATAGTTAGAGGGGTTGGGAGGTTTATGTTTTACATCTTAATGAGAAGAACAAACAATTGGAAGATGGATTAGTACAAGAAGCATTATTTAATAAGCTTAATCATGTGTATTTTACCTTTGTTCCTGTGTTTGTCATTGATCATATTAATGCATCCGCCGCTAGCAGCAAGCAGCTTCAGTAGTGCAAGTGTTTAATTTTACGTTTTTTCAATAAAGATTTTTAAAGAACCATTCAACCAAAAAAAAGCTTATAAAAGAAGTGACAAGTAAAAAAACACGTTGAACACACTTATCATACCCAAAAGTATCAATTTGGTGTCCCTGCACCCGTGACTAATGGCACCTGAATTGACAATTTTATCCTACAAAGTATATAATATTTGCAACAAACTATGTTTTTGTGGCTAAAAGTTGTTCAAAGCACTTGAAAAACCTATGCTACCACCACATGCAAGATTACTTGCAAGTCTATAACCTCAAAATCCCACCATCAAACTGTGAAAAAAAACACCTAATTGACATTGAATTAACATACTTGAGATCAAGAATAGACAAAGAGAATAAACATGATCAACCCAGCATAAAGGAACTATAATTAACAAAATGGTCATGCTTAAAGAATTAAAAAGGGCAAGGGATAAAAATTGCATAAATGAGAGAAAAGAGCCTAGGTGAATTAAGTTACAAATAAATAGCAATATAAGAAAAAAATATAGCAAAAAAATTAAAGCAACGCAATTGTAAAGAGAAATTTACCTAAGGGCAAAAGTTTCTTGGCTGCTTCAACTTCTAACTAACCTTCAGGTTTCGCTTCATATCATGGCCAGCAGAAAACAAAGATATGTGTGGAAATCAAAACTGCAAATCTTTTGTCCTGAACCATGAGAATTCTGAAGGTAACTATAAATGATAACAAAACATCTCTAACCTTTACAATTGACTAAATTTCCTACCGACGGCAAAACAAAGAATCACAATAAATGCACCAAAAGCTAAAAAGAGGTGGTAAATTAAAAGAGCAAACCTTTAAAGGGGCAAGTTTTTCCTCAGTAGCACTGTAATACAGCTTTAGCAATTGTCTTCACTCAAACTGTTTCACATGCTAACCTACATAATAAGAAGAAAAAAAATGTAAAGAACAAACAGAAACAGATGAGAATACCAAATTATGGGGATGCACTATAAGACAAGCTCGAAAGTGACGATCAGAAGCAGATGAGAGAACCTGTAGCACTTTGGCAGGAGAACGTGGTAGCATCCGAAAGAAGGAGAAGTTTTTTCTTTGTGGTGGTTTTGCCTCATGTCACTGAGTCGAAAACAATGCGGATGATGCTGTAGCTTGGGATCGGAGAGGTAGAGCTGAAAGCGAAAGTGTTGGAAGGCATGGAATGGCGTCCATGCTGGGGTTGCAAACCAAAAAAAGAAGGGGATGCACTCTAGGGTTGCTTACGTATAACAATGGAAGCCGACAAGGACCATTCGCAGAACTCTGAGAGAAGGCAGCGGTGAATCGACACCGCCTCACGTTGGAAAAAGCGACGAAGAGGGTGATCCACGGAAAGATGGGAGGGAAACAGATCGAGAGATCGCCTATTGGTCCTCTTTGCGTCGCCTGATCATGGAGGTTCTGAAGCAAAGAGCGGCCGGACAAAAGGGGAACTCTGGAATTTGAAGGCGATGTACGGGGAGATCAACGGCGAATAGAGGCGAAGCGAGGTACAGCGAGGGCAGTGGTGGTGGTGGTGGGGAGACGTCCCAGGTGATACAAGAGAAGCCGGAGAAACGGACTGGAAAACACGTAAGGACGTGATTCCAAAACACCAGGACCGTCAATCTATTCATAATCAACGGATAGATTAGAACGTAGAAAAGATTTTTTATATTAATAAATTTCTAAAATAATATATTAAAAACTAAAATAGATAATTTTGTGGAGGATAATTTGTAAGTTAGGCAACTGATAAGTCAATCGACTAAAGACAAAATCAGTAGAAAAATCAAGTCAAAGGATAAGTCATACAAGGCTAGCCAAGGGAGTTGCCATCTTAGCTAAGAGAGAAGGATATTTACTTGTGGTTGTAATTAAATTTTGTTACAATTTTATTATATATAATGTGATAGGGTCTGCCTCCGGAGCGAGCGATACAGTAGTAAAGTATCTTTTTAGCTTTTTAGTGGGTTAAGTCTCAAGTTTAGTAAATTAATGGATAATTTTCTTTAATAGATAGTTGATTTAATAATGTTAGGTTGATGGATCATCCACTACGAGTGCTTTGTAATTTATAGTAGAAAATTTTTATAAGGCCGAATCGATCACTTTCAAAATTAATCGATATATATTGAATACATAATATCCACTAAAAAAATCTGATGTGGGAGGGAAGATATAATCTCAACAGTGAATTAAGTATCAAAGTTTATCTAGATAACTAAACTCTACATGTTGGTCGACTAAAAGATAGAGTTAGACGGTGGGACGATCTAGATATAGATAAGGTGATCTATACTACAAATATGTGAGCATATTGTGGTTGACTAGAAGAACTAACTTAGTCAACTAAAACTTAGATAAGAGTTAATAATGATTAAAACAACTAGTCTTGTCGACTAAGGCGACAAGTTTACTCAACCAAATAGTATCGAATAATATCAGGACTCGATGTAGCTTGACTAAATCACAACAAGCTTCATTCCTCATTCCTCCTCTGATACCCGCTATGAATAATCTGTATTTAAATTATTGTTTTTTTAACTAGGTATGTAGTGCTTACTAATTTTGGGATAAGCGATCCAACCTCATATTCTATCCACCTAGTAAATTTAGAAAACCAATCAGCCCACAGCTTAGCGGCCTAACATACCAAATTTTCGAGCACCACAGGCATCTGAAAGTACATTACTAGAGAATCAAACTCTTGACATCGAGTGTATCCGTTGTACCTCTTGCCAACTAGTGATGTCCCAGGGGCTCTATTTTTTTAAGCTAAAAGTGATTATGATCACCTAAGGAGTAAGTACCCCTCACAGCTCATCCCAAGTTATATGACTGAAGGTAAATCATGAGATCAACTTATATGACTAAAAAGTAAAAGAGATTTTTTTTCGCCGAGAGTATACCTCTATCAAAAA
>JBAMIE010195086.1:0-11616 GCA_037177295.1 Kaempferia parviflora | reverse complement strand
CTTTGTAATTATTATAGGTAAACAAACTAAGTAGATGAAAATTATGGGTTTCAAACTCATATAACTTATTCTCACATTGTTTTAAAGTATGCCAAAGTGTGTTGAGTGATGGTATGACAGCATTCAAATTGTTTCATTTTGGCTGGCTCGCTTCAACCTACCTACTCAAGTGTCTAGCCTAGCCTAGCACACTCGATCGGCCAGCCTATCCTGCCCGACGTAGTGACCACTTGGCCCGCTGAACTTGCCTGGATAGATCAATCTAAATGTGGGCGAAGGGTGAACACAAGAAGGTTTATTGATAGAGTGAATGACTTGCAAATGAATGAGAATATGACTTTTCTCTTTCTCAAAGAAAGTCATCTTCCTATAAAAAAAAATGTGCATGTCTTTCAATTTCTAAAATAAAATTTTTCATTAACTGTAATGTTTCATTGAATTAAACACTGAAAAATTCATAAAATATTTTTCATAAACAAAAAAAGCAAAGCCTAAACTAATAAAGAAGGATGAGATAGAAAAGAACAATTCTCAACATGTGACAGAGAGAAAAAGAAAAGAATTGAAGAATGGTTTATCAGTCTTATTTTTTTGTTTGTTTGTCTTTTTAACTATATTTTTGTTAAATATTTTTCAACCTTCCCATCTTGCTACTGCTTCTAGTCATTCTTATTTTCTTAATAATTTTATTTTTTACATAGAAACATTGTAAGTCTCCTTACCCTGCTTTGTGCGAACTACTTAACAAGTTCTTTTAATGCAGGTGGCTGCTATATAGATATGAACCATTCGCTGGATGAATGATATCAGTAAGAGAACAACTGTCTAATGCTAGTACTTTCCATGACAAGTGGCTATAGTATTGCAATACTATCTATCTGCTATCGTGCAAAAATACCATCCTGAATGGAATCTAATAAACATTGAAACTTATGCTTGATATTTGGATTGCTTTTGTGACTGTTTACTGCAAGTTTCTGTGGGTTTATGCTGTATTCTGCTTGGCAACTTGTACATCTCTCTTAATAGTGGCGAAAACAAAAAAGTTCCAATGACAAACACCTCACACCTAAACATATCAATTCTTTGTGTATTTTCTTGGATCTTTATCTTCTACAAAGTCACATGTTTTACTTTTGGATGGAATGTTTATTGCATAGATTTTGTTCTGCATTACATTAGTATTGAGGTATTTTATTCTACATCATTGATAATTATTCTTAATACTTAGTGCAGCTGGTGTGTTTTAGCTAAGATTTAAATATATATATATATATATTTCTTTCCAACAAATCAAATGGTAATCCACCGGATGTCGGCCCAACATATCAGTTCGGCCCACTCGGTCCGGTTCGGCGCAGCAGGTCCGAGACATTGACTGGCGGGGCTTTATGAACCCCGGTTCCCGAAGACTCGGCAAGGCGGGGGTCGGGGGATATGGCTGATTTCACTGGCCGAACCGGACCCGGTCGACGGGGAACGGAGCTCGAACCGGACATCCGGACGTCACCCGTCCTTGGATCTTTAAACGGCACGCACCCACTTGTGTTAGCTGTCTTCACCTGTGCACGGGGCCAATGTCCATGATTAATTAATTAATTAAGGCCCTGAAAGCAAGGCAGGCTAGGCAGCATTGGCTTTTTTTTTAATCACTAATAAATGCCATCTCGTTTGACCGGTTGAGTTGACCCAACAATGGGACATGCTGATTCAGACATGTTTCGACTTGTAACTTGGAGTTCCTATATAAATCTCTGTTTTTTAAATTATAAAATCATCAAGCACAGTAAAGATACTTTTTCATTATCATTGGAAAGGTCGTAGACATTATGAGTTGAGAGAGGTTCGTAAAATTTAAAGAGAGGAGGTGAGGTTTGAGATTTATAACAGTATTAAAAATTTAAACTTATTTTTTTGTCTTGAAGATTAAGGTTGTAATTAATGATAAATTAGTGTTGCATTATGATTTATGATTTGTAATGTAGAGCTTACAAAAATTATAGGGAGGTTTTAAAACATCTTCAATGTAAGCTTTGTCACAGGCTTTGTAAAATTAAAAAAAAACCTCAAAAAAAAAAAAAAAAACTTGATTGATTGTGAATGTGAGATTTAGGTTTTTTAGTTCAAGACTAGGTTTGATTTTTTAAACTTATTTTTTTTCTAGGTGGAGTTAATAATTAATTATGAGATAATATTGCATGTTTGACCCTTTCAAAATAATTAAAAAAATAAATTATCTTAGGAAATATTTAATTATAATATTTATTTTATAAATTGTTAGTAATAATTAAAGTGGTAATTCTTCCTTTTAGAAATAAATATATGCGATAAGTTAAAAAAATATACAAAAAAATTATAATTAAATTAAAATTTATAAGTTAATTAAATATTAAATGAAAAATTAGAAATTTAATTAAATTATTAAATTATAAATTATAAATAAATTAAATTAAAGATCATAATTAATTAAAATATTAAATAAAAATTATATAGAGATATTAACTAATAATAATAACAATAATAACAATAATAATCATAATAATAAATAATAAACAATAAATAAAGATATATGATTTGTATTGTTGGGTCTATACAAATCATGTGACGTGACATTGATATGCCATATTGAAATAGGTTTTTGATTTCTAATGTAACATTGATGTGGCATATTAGGAGATCAAAAAATCTGGGTTAACCATTGAAGATACCCTAAGAAAGATGAGATGATTGGAGAATTTTACCATGTCTCTTTCAACTATGAAAGAGATTTAAAGACCTCACAAATTGATACAGTTGGTACTATATCAATGTTATCTTTAATAGATTTTTAGGATTAATTTTTAATGGATATCTGACCTTTTCATATAAATAACCATTATGTTAGGGTATAATTATATCTTACTCTGGAAATGCACGTGCCATCGTAATTTTCTTAATTGCAATTTGACGTTAAACTAATAATATACAACACGAATCTTATTTACTTTTTTATTTAATTTCGATTTCTTGCTGTATCAAGTGGTAAAAAACAAATACGTTCAACTCTAACGTCCCCGTCAACCCGTCCTAGAATCAACACGGAGGAGATAAATCATGGATGACTACTAGTTATGAATACAAATGGTCAAGACATCTACATTGCCTGATACCGAGGATGGGTCTCGTGAAAGTTGCCCGTGCCAAACCTGCCCCTCACGTCCGCCGCCATTATTTAAATCCTCCCGACCGGGTTTCCAGAAACAGCAAGAACCTTCAACAACACTCTTGAAAACAAGAAGGTAAAATTATTCCAGAGAAACCAATCTAAGTAGGGGTCGATTCAAAACACTTGAGCTAGTTTCTCATGGTCTGTTCCCTGCTAAAATCATTGGATTTACTGTCAGGCGTACAGAATAGTCAACCACATGAAAGTCAACCACAAAGATGCCAGTAGCAGTAATACGATGAAGGTGCAGATATTCAAGCTACGGAATTGTCACATGATCAAAGAGGATCCTGGAAACAATCGCGATTTAGAAAATACAACAGAGTAGAGGAGAAGCTTTCCGACTACAAATCTATTGGCAAAGATTCGACGACGGGATCTCATTTGTCCAGCTCCTAGAGGGGGCATCTGCGAATCAACTGCAGCACTGCACATTTGCATTGAGTAGTCCAGGTACTACCAATCTGAAAGAAGCAAGCAAAATGGAAAACTTCAATGAATCATTTGGCAACTTGTCCATGAACTAATTTTACTTTCCACTGAATCATTTGGCAACTTAGTTTTGGTTAAGTGTGTAGTTTTTGTAACAGCTCTGATTTCATTAGCATTCAAATCGAATGTGTTTGGAGCATTCATTATACTAAAAGGTAAACAATCTAGAGTGGCCTGGTTTCAATGACAAATGCATTATGAAAATTACCATGAAGTATCGTGTTTTTGAGCAAATGCGACAGATTTCTCATTATGGAATTGAAATGGTGGATACGAAAGCCTTCGTTAAACTTTAAGTTTACAAAAATAGAAAAGGACTCCACAAAGGAAATTTACTGCGATGGAAAAAGATTCGACATAGGAAAAGTAAACATATACTGTTGGCATGAACTTCCCTACCTTCCGATGTTATTACGGCCTGAATCTGTCAATATTGTGAGCCTTCTTGCTGCTTTCATGAAGTCACTGCAATCAAATGAAGAAGAAGCATAAAACCAGCTTATCGGAAACACATGCACATAAACTAGGAAACAAGCATAGTTTGTCACATATAAGCAGATTAAAAGTAACACACATTGGTAACTCTGAGAAATTAGGAAGATCGTAATGACAAATTAACAAGAATGTAACATGATAGATTGTCAGATCTATGACAGTAATGGAAATGACACTACTACACATTCAAAGTGGAGAATTAGGAGAGGCAAGCTAAATTTAGAAAAAGTTTATTAAAATCGATAATAAGCATTAATCTTTAAGCCAAGGTCTAACCATGTTAAGTGATCAGTATACTGAAGAAGTATAAAAGGGCAGCCTGGTACGCTAATGTGGGTCTTAGGGAAGTGTATATTGTATGCAACCTTACTTTGTTTTCCAAGAGGTTTTTTTGCACTAAGGCCTCCCTTTACTATACTGAAATAGTATCAATTATGAAAATAACAATATGCACACAAGAATAATAAGCAAAAGTCAGAAATTTTTAACTTAGAAAACGTTCAAGTAGACCTAACAATCAATTAGGGGAAAATATCAACAATAGATATAAAACATAAAAACTAGTAAAGAAAGAAAAAACTGAAAAATATTTTCAAGAGAGACACAGAGCATCCTGAAATGTCATTTGGGTTGAGACTAAGTCCATGACTCTAACCTGAAAGGTTCGTCTCCTGTGCGTTTAACAACACCAGCAGCATCCTTATAGATCACATGGCTCATCATCTCAGATTTTTCAATCCCAAACATATCAGCTAGCCTTCCATATAGTTCTTCATAAGAACCAAACATGGATAGATCAAGGGTACGACCGACATCGTCTGACTCAATGAAAACCTTGCAATGCCCAGTTTCCAGGCCAAGCTCTGGCACATTGCGGTCCCTGCACCATTGGAATCCACCATAAGATGAAATGACAGGAGCCACATTCTTATTGGTACCACAACCATCACTATCTGATGTATTCATTGTTTTCTCCATATTGCAGCCAGAACTGTTTATGGTGGCCCCAGGGGACACAATTTCTCCTGAGTTGCTCAGAGATATCTGCTCCTCGGTCAGTATTGGCTTCCCAAAAAGCACTAGTCGTGGAGGTTTACTATTCAAGGAGCTTTTTGTGCTCTTGGTATTACTTCCAATCGTTAGCAAACAAGATACATTGTTATCAGTGACAGGAGTATCAACAAGGAATCCAGTAGATATGCTAGGGAAGGAAGTGGTGCGATCAAGGTGGTGAAAGCCAGCATGGAATAGACCTGTCTGCAGTTTGTTAAGGTGGAGATCTGATAAAGATATACCAAATTGGGCATGCCTGGCTCCCTGTATGCCTGCAGGAGTACTATCTGGGAAATAGCACAAAGGATTTGTGCTGTGAGCTACAGAGTTCCTGGGGAACACTGGTGTTGGAACTTGGCTTTCTAGAAAATCGGGATGTTGGGGAATGCGGAGTCTTTTCCTTGGAGGAGAGAAAGGTGCCGGATGGATGGGAGGGATACTCGAGACCAGTTCAACCAACCATGGGTTCACACTGTTTACATTTTGTAACAAATCTGGTTCATCCCATGTCACCTGCAAGACAGTGTAATGGTGGAGGCAATGGAAGTCAAGAACATAATAGAAAGCATGGAGAAGATGCAAGTTATCAGACAAGTCAATTCAAATACTCAGAATTAGAAAAACACTTGGATCAGAATGGCAGGACAATACATAAGCTGCAAAGACGATGGAGTAATTCTCTATCCAGAAACAACAAGATGAAGTGAAGAAAAACTATTTTGCATAATGTATGATAACACAATGAAAACTTAAGAAAGCTTAATATTAGTTACTTAGATACCAGCACATCTCAACTTTAGGAGGGATAAATCTAGAATGTGTGGAAAATGAATTATTATTTTACTTTTGAGCTTTCCATTAGTTTTCTCCAATATTTCTATTACAAAGCATAGGACAGACACTCAAGCTCAAATAGCAATTATGCATCTGCATGAGTTCATGAAACCCTAGTGTCCTTTGTAGCAAAAGGTGATCAGGCTCATCCCAGACGCCCCTCACAGCCCGCCCCCAGGTTATGTGAAGGAAGATAAATTACGAGGTCCGCTTATTATAGCCCAAGTGGCTAGGTTGGTGGGAGGGTTTTTTTCCCGTGGGCATGCGCCGCCGGGAATTGATCCCTTGCCCCCGTAAAAAAAAAAAAAAAATTGTTTTATGATAATGTTATATGCCAAGGGCATGCGCCTGCGGGGAAACCCTAGTGTCCTTGATTGAAGATTATGTTTCAACACAAAGATTTACAAATAGACAAGTTAAAAAAAAAAAAGTAAATTAGGATGAAAAATATCACAAGTACTTTTCTCAACTTTGTTGAGTAGGATAGACAAGGAAAAAACTTTTAAGATCAGGAAATAAATAGATTATTGACGGATCTTTTTTGATAATGTTATATGCCAAGTCAAGATAAATAACCAAGATACATGTTCTGGAACTAGAAATTTAATTGTCTCACCAAGTTGATATTAAAATAGCATAATTTCTCTATTCTGATGTTATAAGTATTAACCTGACTGTCCAGTGTCTACTACACATCAAAGGGATAAGAAACTATGAGATCATTGGGGTAACACTGATAAAAAAAAACAATAAATGAAATAGAGAAAAATAAACCTCTGACAAATCTCAATAGATAATAGTGTACAACTATCAATCAGCTTCTGCTACAATGCACAAGTAAAGCCATTGCTCAGACTTTAATGCATCTCATAGAAAAAGAATTCTACAGCATCATGAGGCTACTAATATAGTCATCACATAAGGGTAAAGACCCCAAACAAACAATTCAAGCATGAAAAAAAAAATGAAAAATGTGGTAACATCAGATGAAAAGTTCAACAATCAAATTAAAACACCAAAAGACAAACTTATAACTATGCTTGCAAACGGTTCATACTTGCTGCATAAAGAGGTTACCTGCAGAAGTCTCCAAGGAGAATTAGGCCATTGTATGGGATCTACAATCTGAACAGAAGATATAGTTCCCATGAACCAACTAATCCTTGAAGAATCCTCAGTTTCAAAGGCCATCTTAAATCTCATACCAGGACACCACTGGATCCTCATTGCTGTTTTCACTGATGCAGCTTTCACACAAAACTCTGGTGTACTTGCTCTGGGGTAGTACACAACCTCAAATGGTTGTCCACTGGCTGCAAGACTTGCTGCCTCAGTTACAGAATCTGTTCTCCCCCTGCCACTCACCCTCAAACCCGGACCATTTACATTTCCCCTCAATAATTTACCTTCCTCCTCCCTCAGAAAGACAGAGAAACCTCCATAGTTAGATGCCAAACTCCCATTTGGTGGATTCCATCCAGAATGGATCTCTGCACCTCCACGAATTCCACCTCTTTTAGCTCGGCGTATTCCCACACAAAGATCTCCCCCTTTCTCCGTTCTCAAGAACACAATTGAATCCCCCGCAACTAATTTCTTCTGGTTGACAAAGGTACTCCATCCAGTAGTGAGCAGATGCCGGCGAGGTGTGCCCCTGTATATATGCCTAAATTTCCAAACCACACCATGCACATCCTTTGCAAACACAGTTTGCACAGGAGGGTCAGCCGAATAGTCCAACCGCGGGAAGATTGTCTCAGCACAATAGCGAGGAACAGAGAAGCCACCACCATTATTCGCATCCGATTGAGTTAGCGTTTTAGCAAAAGGTTTTTCTTGTGAGTCAACACCATTGATACCAAGACCCAAACCATCATCTTCAGTATAATCTGATTCGTTGGGTCTCAGAGGAACCATGCAGATCTTAGCAAATACCTCGTCAGTGTCTGAATCGGCCATGAATTTCACAGCAGTCACACGGCAAGGTATAAGAGGTGGGATCTGCTGGGAGGTTCCAAAGTCGGGAAGCTCCTGGGCGTGCTCTGCGTGACCCTGAGGAAAATAGTAGACCTTGGCGTTCACCACTGGCATCTGAACAATTCCACCGGCACAGGCATGCCATAGCTGGGAGTCCAGGCACTTGACTGTTTGCTTCATGGACGATCCTTTGAACAAATTGTCAAATGTGATCATGGGAAACAACAATCCGAGCTAGTTACCAACTCTGATAGAAAAACGAAAAAAACGAGAGATGAAAAAATTGCTGGCTTCAGGAGCAATTTATAGATTAAATAGTTGACCAGTAGGGGGATGGGGATTATTCCGAAGATCCTAACCTAAAGATCCAATCGAACTTCTGTCCTGTGCACTGTTAAAGACAAAGAATCAGAGGAAAATATTAGCCAACGAGCTAAAAGATCAAAGTAAAAAAGCAACAAAAGTGTGTTTTTGATACCTAAAAGAAAAGAAAAAAAAATCAGCAATTAACAAAACAGACCAAAGAATCAACAAATCAAAAGTAACCTAAACGTAGGTTTTGTCAGAATCAAAAAAAAAAAAAAACTGTCTAACCTTTTTGTGCACAGAACTGCTGCGATCGAGCAATGAAAACTGAATGAAGAGAACAAGATAGAGAGACACAACCAGAAAACGAAATCGCAGCAACTCAATTCAAACACCCAGATACTACACTCCCGAACCCTACGAAACCCGTACCTTCATCATCAAACTCTTCTTCTTCTTCTACACAAGAAAAGAAGAAAAAAATCCTCAAATTTCAAGAGAGAAAAAGCAGCACCATCTGCTCCCCGACGGATCCAATCGTCGAAACACGGACTGCAAATCTATCACCAAAAACCCACCTAATGCATTTCCACCCGCTCCCGCATCCGCAGACAACGGTGCGAAAGGCGTCGGCTTCACCCTTCTCGCCTCCTCCCGAGACTAAGATCCGCCCTTCCCCAGCACGAACGCAGCCGGCATCGCCATCGTCTTCGCACTCGGTGGTGATCACACGGAGAGCGCTCGCCGAAGGGCTCTCACACCCCCACTGTTAATTATCTCTCTCAGATCATGAAATTAAGATAGCTCTCCAATTAAAAAGAGCTCTGCCTCTGCCTGCAATCACTATTTTCCTAAACAAACCTTCCCTAATCATTAAATACACTTACACCCTTCAAAAACTAAACAAATCCGACCAGCGATGGATGAGGCTGGTGCTGTAAAAGCCAAACAAAATCAAATCGAACTAACTTTTAAAGTATTGAGGACGCTTGGTATATTTTTAACAATCGGAATAGTAATGAGTTTGATTGAGGGGAAATAAGTTTAGTGATCATCTAAGAGGGTTGGATTATAAAATTAGAGGTATCATTCTCATATTTTGATTCTGATACCCGTCTATCAAGTATCAAGAATGTGAATGAAATAGATTTCATTCTCATTTTAGCCTCCTAAATCCGCCTATCAAGTACCCTGAAACTTATTTGATAAAATAATTGAGTGAAATTGAGCCAAATTTAAAATAAATTAAACCTTTAAAATGATTATTCAAGTTTGACTTGAACTTGATTTGTTTAGATATTATCAAACTCTCAATTCAAACTTATTTGATTAAATAAAATTTTTATATTTTAAAATTATTTAATTTATTATTAGCTTGATAATATATTTTTAATTTTAAAAATTTATTTATTTATTTAGTAAATTGATAAAAGTTTTTTTAATGAACATAATTCACGAATATTGTTCACGAACGTTAACAAACTTAACACATTTATATTCAAGTTTGTGCGTTTAATTAAACGAGTTGTTCAAATTTATTCATTTAATATAAATTAATTTTACATATATTGAAAGAACATAAACAGACTTTTATTAAACCGAATACCAAACTTATCCATTCTTACCCTCTAGGCAACGATGGTGTAAATGAGATTAAATCAAACTCTTGGGTGCGATAAGAAAGAATGCATCGGCCAAAAAAGGATTAACTATTTAGGTAGAGAAAACAGCGGAAGCGGAAGATAATTATTATTGACGTCACGTCGCTGTCATGGACTCTGTAGAAGTGGCTGTGGCTTGGCAGTGGAAGTATGTTGGGGCGGATTCGCTGTCTGCTTTGCCGCAGCAATCAGTTTGCAATGCGTCTGTGAGTGCGACGCGTGCGGAATCTGACGGGCATACGGCCAATCGCTCGCGGATCCGCAGGACTCGGAGATCCGCAATTCCGCTGCTTCGGCACATCGGTTGTCGTGGCCTCACTGGATTTTTTCATTATTTAATTGAGAAAGGAAAAAAAAAAAAAAGGAAATTTGGCCTTTTTAAAATTAATTATTAAAATATTTTTGTAACTTTTTGGGATGTTTATGTCGTAACTTTTCTTCAATTATTCATTGGTGTGATGGAACAGGAAGAACAAACGTCCAAAACGCATGAGACAATGTCTCTTGTTACTTTCATGGTTTTGTTTTGTTTTGTTTTTATTTTAATAAATATCTATTTTTTAAATAATAATAATAATAATATTACAGGTGTATAATTTGTGGCCGACTTGATTATCTATTTCCTTAATTTCCCCTCAGCAATTTTGATCACAATTAAAAAAACATTTATAAAAATGCTATAATTATGCTGACTGATCTATGCAATAAATTGATGAACAATAACTTTTAAAAAAATATATATATTAAAATAGTCTCTCATTTATAATTTAATTAGATTTGGATTTTTTTAGAAAAATATTATTTAGAGTAATTTTAATCAAAACTTCTTTAAGATGATGTAGATTTAGTCAAATTGTTTAAAGGTTAAATACAAAGGAATTTTGGATATTAAATATTTAGGATATAAATTACGTTTTTTTTTTTTTGAAAAATTTTGAAAAAAAAAGAAGAGGTTCTTTTGACAATATTAATAATTAAAAGTACTCTTTTGAATTTTTGACCAAAAAAATAATCATAATATCCTCGTCATTGTTGGTGTGGGGTTGATGTTTGCTTGCTTATTGCTCCAACTACTTATCCACCTTTTTTTTTATTGAAGCTTTGCTTATTGCTCCTAATCTTTCGTTCGCCACTCATTAAACAATTATTATGACCTTTGAGTCCTGTCGATCACTAAGGGAGAAAATGGAGATCTAACCTATAGTTCTCTAAAGGAAATAGTATGTCTACCTAATCTCTCGAGCGATTAGCAAATTGTCATATTCAACTATTCCAATAGGGTGATAGAAATTTTATTTTAGGTTAATCTAAGCTAAAGGCGTTTAGGCCATGTTTGGTGAGAGATAATCGGCCATTACATTATTTTATTTGATATAATTTTAAAACGGTAATATACTGTAATCTGAATTATAAAAGAGTAATAAAATTTTATAATCTAAATTATAAGCTAATAACATGTAATTCATTTACATTTAAAGTCCTATTATATTGTAAATTTAATTACATTGCACTTGAACAAACTAGCATTAAGAGCATGTTTGGTTGAACTTAAACTAGCATTAAGAGCATGTTTGGTTGAACTTTATTATTTTG
>JBAMIE010195077.1:0-11617 GCA_037177295.1 Kaempferia parviflora | reverse complement strand
TAGCAGATATCTTGACGAAATCAGTTCCCAGAGATAAATTTATTTATTTTAAATCAAGTGTTGTTGTTTGTAATTTTGAATCAAGGGGGAGTGTTGATAAATGACTCAAAATTAATAATTGAATTAGTGAATTGATGTGGTAATGAGTGGTAATAGTAGTTTTAAAAAATTATCTATATTCAATGTATCTTTATTAGTTATGTAAGTAGGATAGAATAGTTGAGTTAATGGAGTAGAAGTATAGAGTTAGTGGGTTATCATGAATTATATAAGTAGCTTATAAATAAACTATGATGTTTTATAATTAAGAGTGAAAAAATTATTATGTTCCAACTTGTCCTTCTAATTCTCTCCCATTTATATCTAACAACCTATTGGATATTATGTAGGTGTCGGAGGAATTTTGGAGAGAGCAGTTGGATAGGGCAGAAAAGACGGGGCCAACGAGGAGGAGAGCAGGGGTGTCGTCATCGTAACGAGCGACGGAGAACTGTGGGAACCTTCCCTATGCATTCCATCGATCATGTAGTTAATCAGTAGTTTAATTATATTTTATAATCTTTCATAATTTTATTATGCATTTTTTAATAATAACAAACGAATCTAGTACTCATCTTAGTCATCCTTTCTATCCACCCCGTAAGATAGAATTGAAATGTGAAAGATAGTTATTTTCGAGTAAGAACAAATTTTACTTGTATCATTTTCCAGATAAAATTGAAATAGTTATTCTTGTCATTTTCCTTGTATCAACAAAGCGATGAGGAAGAAAACGATGAGGAAGAAAAATACCAACGGAGCTTGTACCCAATGGGCTGAAGGAGTTGCTGCCGCCTCGAAGACGAAGGCTGAAGAAGGAGTTGCTGCCGCCTTAAGGACGAAGGAGGAGTTGTTGCCACCTAAAGGAGGTAGAGGCGAACGGGAACGGGAACGGGAAGAGAAAAGAGAACGCAAGCGAAAATAAAAGAGAGATGATAGATTATTAAAAGTCCATCAAAATCTCAGGTATTTATCGATGACTTTTTCTTTTATTTTTAAAGCTTATCAAGGGTTTAAAATCTGTATCTAGATCATTTTTAAAAAATCCATGGAAATTTAGATACCAAAAGATTTTCATAGAGTTTTTAAAAGTCAAGTTTCAATACCACATGACTTTTTAAAACTCTATAAAAATCTAATTTGAATACCACTAAATTTTTATGGAGTTTATAAAAGTCTAGATTGAATACACCTAGACTTTTAAAATCCATAAAAATCATTAAAAGTAATTAAAAATTTAAACTTAAATAAACCCCTCCTAAATTATTAACCATAACTCAACCTCGTCTCATAAGCTCCGTGAGCCTCGTGTGTATCTTGTTAAGAACATGTCAACTTCATGTACAGATTGTTTTTCTTGATGAATCCATTTGCGCCCTTGAAATTTATTTTCAAGATGAATTTATTTAATTTAATATTGTGATGTTTGCCTATTTTCATTTACACCATTATATATTTGAAATTATCGCGGCGTATAATCCTGTCGCGACTATTTTAAGCCGATTGACTTATGCTGAGCCGAGCCGATGCGGGGCCGTTTGCAGTGGAGAGGCCGCCGCTTCGCGATGCTGCGATCAGCCTCGATCCGCCCCTTCTTGTCTTCCCATCTCATCCTTCGTCGCCGCCTCGCCGCCGCCCCCTCCCCGACCCCTCCCCGGGAGTGGATCGATCCCTTTCTCGACGTCTCCGGCCTCGCCTGCCACCCCGCCGACCCCAGCCACCCATCCCCGTGGCTCTCCCGCGTCGCTCCCCTCGTGGTCGCCTCCTCCCCGGCCTCCCTCTCCTCCGATCTCGACGCCTTCTGCCGTAAGTACATCATCCGCCTCACTCCCGCGTTCGTATCCCACATCATCCGCACCCCTCACCTCCGCCGCTGCCCCGACCTCGCCCTCGCCTTCTTCCGCTGGGCCGCCACCCAGAAGAAGTACCCCGGACACGACCTTGACTCCTATGTCTCCTTGATCGACATATTGTCCTCTTCCTCCGATATCAAAGAAACCAGTCGAATCAAGGAGCTCGTTGCCGAGATCAGAGACCGTGGGCTTCCGGCGTCGACCTCTGCCACCACTTCGTTAGTACGGAGACTCGGATCCATTGGAATGGTAGAAGAGTTGCTGTGGGTATGGAGGTGGATGAAGGAGAGTTCGGTCGAGCCGTCGCTCATGTGCTACAACTGTTTGTTGGATGGCCTGGTGAATTCAATGTTTATTGATTCGGCTGAGAAGGTCTTTGCTGCGATGCAGAAGAATAGAATTTTCCCTGATGTTGTCTCCTACAACACGCTGATGAAAGGTTACTCCAAAGTAGGGAGGACACAAAGAGCAGTCGAGATATTTGTTGAAATGCAAGAGAAGGATATTGAGCCTGATAAAATTACATATCTGATATTGATGCAATGCCATTATTCTAATGAGGATTTCCATCAATGCCTGGTGCTGTTCCATGAGATGGAAGAGAGGGGAGTGGAAATTCCACCCCATGCTTACAGTTTGGTTATAAGCGGATTGTCCAAGGAAGGGAAGCCATTCGCGGGGATGTCAGTGTTAGAGAACATGGTTAGGAGGGGCTGCAAAGCCAACGTGGCTATTTATACTGCATTAATTGATTCATTTGCGAAGAGTGGGAATGAGGAACAAGCTATGATTCTGTTCCAGAGAATGAAAGATGATGGGTTTGAGCCAGATGAAGTCACTTATGGTGTGATAATTAACTGCTTTTGCAAAGCTCGGAAGTTAGATAAGGCGACGGAATGGTTTACGTTCTGCAAAGAGACTCATGTCCCAGTGAATGCCATATTCTATTCTAGCCTTATTGATGGCTTTGGTAAAGCAGGGCTTGTTGATGAGGCTTTACGGCTTTTCAACGAGATGTTAGAGAAGGGTTTTGTGCCAGACTCTTACTGCTACAATGTGCTAATTGATGCCTTCGTAAAAGCCGAAAGGATCGATGAGGCTTGTGCACTATTTAAGAGAATGGAGATAGAGGGCTGTGATCAGACTATTTATACGTACACCATACTTTTGGATGGCTTGTTTAAGAAACACAAAAACGAAGAGGCATTGAAACTCTGGAACATGATGATTGATAAGGGAATAACTCCCACCCCTGCAGCTTTTCGAGTCCTTTCAACTGGCCTGTGCCTCTCAGGAAAGTTCAATAGGGCC
Organism: Kaempferia parviflora; assembly: GCA_037177295.1. Taxonomy (NCBI): domain Eukaryota; kingdom Viridiplantae; phylum Streptophyta; class Magnoliopsida; order Zingiberales; family Zingiberaceae; genus Kaempferia; species Kaempferia parviflora. The sequence goes on along the minus strand of JBAMIE010195077.1, from coordinate 8,414 downwards.
TGCACGATACTGGACGAAATGGCACCTATGGGAGTAGTGCCTGAGACAGCCCATGAAGATATGATTAATGTGTTGTGTAAAGCAGGTCGGCTTCAGCATGCTTGCAAGCTTGCAGATGGAATTATAGATAAGGGTCGTGAGGTACCTGGAAGAATTCGAACAATTATGATTAATGCTCTGAGAAAGGCAGGAAATGCTGACTTGTCAATTAAATTAATGCACAGCAAGATTGGTATTGGTTATGATAGATTTGGTAGCATCAGAAGGAGAGTTAAATTCCAAACACTGTTGAATTCATAGTATCTGTTATCACTTAGATGGTTGCAGGTATTGAACTGCTGGTCCAATTTATTTCTTGGATTATTGTTTGAAGCTAACCAAACACTCCCAGATTCAGAAAAATGAAGTGGCAATACCCAAATTCACCCCTTTGGTTTGTTCAAATAATGAACAAGATGTCTATATGACATAAAAACAGTGGCTCATACAGATTTGCTTCTAGATTTTTTTTGTTTGTTCTACTCAAAAAATAGAAGGTGAACTGCAAAATTCTTAACTAGTGCATAGGAAATTAGTATATTTGAAGATTGCAATTGGTCCTTTGTTAAAGGTGAGTCTTTGCTTCCAGTAAGGCGGCCCATGCAATTTGGGTCAAGGTTCAATTTACAGAAGCTTCCTCTTTGAATGCAGCAACAAGGCCGTGTGGGTACCTTTCCCATCAGATTTTTCCAAACCTTATGTGCAAGGCTGCTCTTTTTTTGTTCGATTGGATTATGTTGCTGGGTTTGAGTAATTGATGTATTCCATGGTGAGGGGAGAGTAATTAAATGACCAATTTCTGTTTGCCAAAAATAGGTATGAATTAGGCAAATGAAGAATCATGAATCATGATCTTTCAAGTATCTTTCAAGTCTGCCTTAAGGACATTGAACAATTCTTATTTGCAATCTGTTGAGTGGAAAGCAATTAAATGGCCACTTTATATTTGCCAAATGAATATATGAATTAGGCAGATGAAGAATTATGACTCATTGTCTTGTCCTGTGCTGCTGCTGATTCATACACTTTGCATGAAATTGGAAACTTGATCTGATTAAGTACAGTGTAGATCTTTGCAGAATAGGATGTGCAAGAACCTCAAGTTGATGTTCAAAACTGATGCCACAGAATTGTAAGTTTATCCTATTGATTTCTTCTCATCTTTCATTCTGCTAAAAGAATACACAACCAGTAATGTTGAGTTATAATTTTAGGCTCATGCCCTGATGTTGCTCTTTTGTTTTTCTCCTGTATGCTCAAAATCATTAGTCTATACTGGTACCTGAGAATGCTACTTCAAATGTGATTATTGTGGTATTTGTCATATTTAATTCATTCTTAGCTAATCAATGACTAGATACATTCTACATACTAGTCATCCCACACATGCATTGTATATATAATATAATATATGAATGTGAATAAATTAGTATCGCATGCCTATAAATTAAACTTGGTAAGAGTGCACCAAGGGCGACAAACCCCAATAGCAAGTTACTACTGTAACAAACTCTCCCTCATAAAGAATTAATTTTTTTTTATATTAGATATTAAACTGTTAAGAACAGATACCAAACTTGATCTTAGCCAAAACGGCGAGAAAGATATATTTTCTAACATCCCCAACCCAAGGTATTTATAGAAACTTCTCCGTTCATGGTATTGTCAGTCCTAAGATGTGGAACTCAAAAGAATCATGATATTTATAAATATTAACATAATGCATAAATACTCATTAATGAGAAAAATTCTCGATAATACGTCGTAGCTGAGTTTCAAACTCTAGATCTCTAATTGATTAATAATTTTTTTTTCATAATATGCCACAGTTGAATTTCGAAATATAGATTTATTATTGATTAATGAGAAAAATTATCAATAATACATTAGTTAGTAAAGGTCCAGATTTTTAATAAAATAATAAAATTATTAGTAATTGCATTTCATGTTATACTGGAATTTGTTCAGAGCTATTTGATTGTGATGACACAGTATTAAACATCAAGGAAGCAAAATTTCTTCTGGTACAGTTAAACAATCTTGTGCAATGAAAACTTGTGAAGGGAGATTTTGTCCGAGCCACCTACAAATACTACTGGGGTACAAGTGTATGCTTTGCACACGTATGTTATTTGAATATTTTTCTTAACTTTTTAAATACTAATTGAAGTACACCATTTATAATCTTCACCATTTTTTTTTTTTTTTTGACTTTATCATCTTGATTTATTTGTTATTTTATCTTTTTAATAATTATATTTATTTATCTTGACACTATCACTACTATTAAAATCTAAAAAAAACAAATTTATAGTCAGACTAATGTTTTAGGTGTAATATAATCTTATGGAAATCAATATTTTTGACAATAATCTTTGGATTTTTTCTAAATCAAGGTTTTTTTTGGAGCTTTATAGACAACGGTAGATCACTTGATTTAATTATTTCCTATTTTTGAAAATTGCTCCATTATTATTTATTTGCTTTCAAATTACTTCTTCAGAGTGCATAATTTATAATTGCTGTGTATTTCTAAATTTTGAGGGGTATTTTACTAAAATTTAGCAAATATTGAAGTAAAAGGGTTTTTTTAATTGTCTAAAGGAACGCATTTTTTTTTTCGAGGATCTCATTCGATGTCTATTCTTATTTTTCTAATTAGTATAGCTGTTATAAAATCATAGTAGTTATGATCTCATAATTATAGTAGTTATAATTTTATAGTTACTTTAATTGTTATAGTAGTATAATGTTAACTGGTATTGATCTGGAATAAAGTATTAACTACTATAATATAATATTGATCGACATTAGTGAATGCTGATTAGAGATAAAAGCGTTCATATAATAGTTATATAATTGTTGTATCAAAATGTTATTAGCATTATTATGAGTTAAAGTGTTATTATAATATAATATTGATTAGTATTATTAGGAGATGAAGTACCATGCTATTGTAACCATTGCTAAAATACATTGTTATATATACACATACCAATGCAAGATTTTTTTAAGGTTTGTATAATTTAAAAAGCTAAAAAAAAAACTTGAATGATTGTGGAGGTAAGATTTTGGGGTTTTAGCTAAGAACAGTATTAAAAATCAAACCTACTTTTTCTCTTCGAGTTAGAGCTAATAATTAATATTATATGTTTGATCTATCACAATAATTAAAAATATATTATTTTATTATGAATTTTAGTAATGATCAAACTTAAATATATTCGATATGTTAAAAGAACATAAATGACTATAATTAAATTAAAATTTATAAGTTAATTAAATATTAAATAAAAAAATAAAAATTAATTTATAATTTATAATTTATAATTTATTAATTAAAAATTTTAAATAGATTAAATTAAAGATGATAATTAATTAAAATATTAAATAAAAATTATATAGAGACATTAAAATTAATAATAAATAAAGATATGTGATATGTGATATGTAATGTAGGATATATAAAAAAATTATATGGAGGTTTGTTTTATTGAAGAGAGAATAGTAATTTTTTTAAATTTTGACATGGTATTGATGTGGTGTATTATAACCACAGAAAAAAAAGTTGTTGAAAAGTTTAATGTGGAATGGGATTATGATAATTAATGAAAGAGGGGTTGAAGATTTTACTAAAACGGAGTAGGCAGATAGACTAATTTATGGGTGGGTCATTTCATAGCGGGCAAGGTTAAAATCTTAGCAGGTTAGAAAATTTTTAATTCAACCCAATCTTAAGCGGATTGTAGGTTGACGGATCAACCTACGGGCCCATAAAATTTTTAAAAATAATAAAAAAAATTTAAATCTGTAACATTTTTATTTAGAAAATTTTCATCAATCAAATGTATTCAGAAATAAGTATTTTTATATAAATAGACCGTACTTATATTTTATACAAATATTATTTTTATTTTAAATTATAAAAAAATAATAAATTAAAATAAAATTTAGTTTATATGTGTTTCTTAATTTGCAAGTCAACCCAAGCCCTTCGTGGGCCGACCCACACAGATCGTAAGCCTAGGCAAATTGGCCTGCGATGGGGTTAAATTGATAAAATTATAACCCAAATCACTTAAATTATTTGGAGAGATAGATTAACGGTTCAATCTAAATTGACAGCCCTAAAAAAGGAGCGCCCTCCCTATATTTATTTTTACATTTAATTTTGTCGATGCATTCGCATTTGTATTTAGTTTTTAAGTTAAAAGGCTACTATGCTATTACATGTTTCTCAAGGACATGTTTAGAAAAATTTTGCAGTGCGAGAGATAACTGCTCCTCTTAAACCCTATCATCGTCGTCGGCAGAAACCCTAGCTTCCTCCCCTTCCATAGATGGACGAAGAAAAGATAAACCCTAGCTCGCCCAACGGCGGCCTCGCCCATGGATCTCCACGTCGATCTCCTGCCTCCGATCTCCTTTTAGAACCGAAAAGGGAATCCAGCACAGTAGACGAAGGCGTCTTTGTCTCAAGTAGCAACGGTGGAGGAGAATCCGTCTCGTCCGCGCTGAACGCAGACGCTTTCATGTCCAACAGCTCGGAGTTTGATATTCCCATCTATGAGAAGATGGAGGGCGTTTGCTTGTCTGGGAATTGCGAAGATCTGTTACCCGATCCCCCTGTCCCTGCGGCTGCGGGAGAGGGTACGCGACAACATCCTCTTTCAGAAGATGACGATACGGATAGTGGCTCGGAAAGTGGTGAAACAAGGTCGGACGACTCTGAGAGCGATGAATCGTCGAGCGAAGACTCCGACTCGTCTACTTCAACAGGCAGTAGCGAAGATGAGAAAGAGAATGATGCCGGATCTCATGGTATTGGTGGAGTGGTCATCGAAGAGGGCCCTATTGGGAGCGACGATGAAGAAGAGGTTTTGAGATGTCCTGTGAAGTCAAAAAATGAGCTTGAGGTTGAAAATCTCGCCTTTCACTTCTTAAACCAGAAATGGATGCGTTGATTTGTGCTGTTTCTTGCCAATGAATGCTTGTTGACATAGTTATAGTGCAGGTTCTTCCTCCAGTCCCTCCAGTTGAAGTCTCTTTGGAGCCGCATCACCAAACAATTCCAGTAGGGTTGATTTCATCAGTAAGTTGCTTACTCATCTGTCAAGTTGGTAATTTTCAACTTTTTTGATATATCAAAGAATCAACCATCATGTTCTTTCCTAGTCAAGCTTACTTTTTATAAGGAAACACTAACTTTAGAACCCCAAATCTTTGCTAACTATCACTGTTTCGAGATGATATTCCTTTCCAGTGAATGATGGCCATGTGATAATATGTCATCTCAGTGAAACACTTACATTCTTTGTTGTTTTTCGTTTGTAAATTATATATCAGTCATTTTGCAAAGCAGATTAAAGGTGTAATTTGGATGCTGTCCTTGTTAGATGTCTAGATTAATGGCTTCTCGTTATTTCATTCATCAGGTATTTGGTAATAGAGTTATTGTTGAGGGCTCAGTGGATCACAATCCTTTAAATGAGGGTTCCATTCTGTGGATTACGGAAACCAGGATCCCATTGGGCATAATTGATGAAATATTTGGGCCAGTAAAGAACCCTTACTATGTTGTTCGGTATAATTCTGAGAAAGATGTTCCAGTTGGGATTATTGAGGGAACTGCTGTCTCTTTTGTTATGGAATTTGCTGCCTATGTCCTTGATAAGGACATTTCTAAGAAAGGATATGATGCATCTGGTGAGAATGATGAGGAGGTCTTCAATGAAATGGAGTTTTCAGATGATGAAAAGGAAACAGAGTATAAGAGATCTCTGCGTCAGACAAAGAGAGGAACTGATGATTTCAAATTTGGGAATCAAGAGAAGGGTGCACAGAAAAAGAAAACTAGGGATAAAGGTATAGGTGCCAACAAGAGCAAGATTCCAACTTTCTCCGATAGTCCACAAACTGTGGAACAATCAGTCCCTGGTGCATGTGGTCGTAATGAACCTTCGAGGTTATGCAATTCTGGTTCAGTCAAGTCATTATCTTCCCGACATTTGGCTAGCGGAAGGGGAGTTGCACAGGCAGCCTCACTAGCTGTCAACGCTCCAAGCAATCCTGCTACTCCATCCTATCAACTGTCACAACATCAAAATGCTGCCCCAGGCCATGCAATGCCATTTTTGCAGCAAACGAACCCTTCCATGGCTTTCAGAATGCCTATACCTCTGCAGCAACAGCAGCAGCAAACTTTTTGGCCACCTTCAGTTTCAATGCAAGAGCTTCAGAATGTGATGCTTGCTCATGGAATGCAGCAGCAGATTGCTGCTGTGACCGGATTGCAGATGAATTTGTTTCTAAACCAACAGCTGGAGAATCAAGCTCGGCTTCACCAGCATCAAAACAACATTTTGATGCCGTCTCATCCACAACTTTTCCAGATGCTGAGCACTCCAAATTTACAACAAATAGGCATAAATTCTTCTGGTGCTCTCGTGCCCCCTGCACTGGTGGGACAGATTGGCATTGGCCAAGCACCTTTGATGCCCATGCCCACCGTCCAAGGGGTTTCCCCGATGCTAGGTAATCATCAAAATCATGGTCAGCCATTCCTGGCAGCTGCCAGACAAAGTGCAATAACAGATCCTGTGCAGTTTAATCCAGGGAGTTCATCTGGTAGTGGAAGAATGCCCCGCCGAAAAGGCGGTGGCAATTCATTTAAGAGAGGCATGTGAAGCTGAAAAAGGGTTTCTTGTTTTGGAAGGCCTTTTTTCGCCTACTAAGTTTTCTAAACTTTAGTCAGCTTGTTCAATTGCTCAAGACAATAAGTCTTTCTTTGTATTTCGAAGCATAACATGTTGTAGCATATCAACATCCTAAGAGGTTTGGTTGTAATAACTGATGTATTGGCGATAGGTATAGCAGATCATTTATGCTATTGAATTAGTTTCTGCTGTTTTAGATTCTTCCAATTGGCAGTTGCAAAAATTGTTCCTATAGTATCTGGAGAAAAAGTTAATACATTTTGATTCCTCGAATTTGTTCTTGCTCAAGAAACTTGCCATTTTTAGAGTTGCAAACTATTTGTTTTTTTAAATCATCTTAGAATTGTCAGGCACGTTGCTGTATGCTATGTTCTTCAGAATCCTTGAAAAGAATAAATATAAAAACTACGCGGTTGTCGAGGATCGCAGCGAAACTCCCGCTATACTACACCGACTGAATTATTTAAAAGTAAACTTTTCAAAATCACTAAATGTATTTTTACTCTTTCAAATTATCAAATCGCATACCCAATATCTATTTTATTCTTTTCTACTTATCCAAATCGATTGCTATACTAGGTTAATTTTAAATACGCAGATTTTCTTTTAAAGACTGATTTATATTTATAAAATCAATATTCTCAATAAATTATGTCAGATTAATATATATATATATATATATATATGAGAACTAGACGAACATATAAAACTTAGTTTTATGTCATTTTGATCTTTCTACGTCCATCAGTTAATTTCGGCAAAAAATGTGATGATAGACCTTAAAGTGCTCGGAATAACATAAAATCGGGTTGTATGCGTTCCTCTAATTATCCTGATAATTATATCCATGTTCTCAAATATCAATTTGACCAATATATTGAGTGTGATGAATTTTTTAACAATCAATTAAAATTAATGTAGTGTAACAATCGATTAAAACTTTTACAAAAAAAATGATTACAAATTTAATTCATGTTAACAAATATATCAAATTGATATTTGAGATATATTAAAACTTTTTTTTAAAAAAATATTACAAATTTAATTCATGTTAACAAATATATCAAATTGATATTTGAGAGTATAATTATATTCAGGATAATTAGAGGAATATATAGAACTAAATTTTATGTCATTTCGAGCTATCTAAATCCATCTATCAATTTTATCTGAAATTAGTCAAAATTGGTTGATAAACCTAGAAAATTTGAAATGACATGGAACTAAGTCTTATGCGTTGTCTAATTCTCTTGATTATATCCATACACTCGAATATCAATTTGACTAAATATATTACGTGCATTGATTTTTTTAACATGAATTAAATTTTTCAAACATATTCATATTCAAAAAACATTCCTCTCAGCATAGTATGCAAAATTAATATTTGAAAGCATGCATATAATCGGGAGAACTAGACAAACATGTAGAATCTGGTTTCATGTCATTCTGAGCTCTCTAGGTCTATCAGCCGATTTTGATCGATTTTGGACAAAATCGGTAGATAGACCTAGAGAACTCAAAATGACATGAAATCAGATTTTATGTGTTTCTTTAGTTCTTGTGATTATATTTATGCTCTTAAATATCAATTTGACCCAATATATTGAGCGCAATAATTTTTTTAACATAAATTAGATTTTTCAGATACATTCACGT
>JBAMIE010195070.1:0-11618 GCA_037177295.1 Kaempferia parviflora | reverse complement strand
GGCACGATACGATACCGAAACCGTATCGTTCCGGTCTGGGACCGAAACCTCGGCACGGGTCGAGATTTTAAACCTTGATCTCATGTATAGTTTGTTCATTGTACAATTCATTCTTGTACCCTTGTATGTGTTAAGGCATCTTATAACTAGATAAAATCTTGAGCACTGACCAAAGTTAGTTCTGCAGAAGGGTGGAAGGACTACGGATTATGATAGCTACCTTGATGCGAAGGTACAAGGTTTCTAAATTCTGTTTTTTCAGAAGATGATTTGATTCTTCTCAAGTGCTGTAAATGGTTTTCATAAATGAAAACTTCCACAGAATGTACAATTAAATAATTAACGCAAGTATCATCTCATGAAAATTTCTGCCTATTGCCGTTTTATTTTAATTCGAACTTTTCTTTTGAAAAAAGATGAATCACAATGATTGTAGATTCCATGAAACAGTTGAATCAGCTGGCTTCTGGAATCAAGTTCTTTTATGTAGCAATTACAGAATCAATTTTACCAAATGTGTATGCCACGTAATAAGTATATGTAATCCTCTATTTGACTTGGTTTGTTTTATCCCATGTTATTCTAGTTATTTGTACTTTTATTATTTGAATTTGCAGCCAACATATTTCAAAGAGAGCAGGAGCCATATAGAGTTAGTTTGGTCAAGGGATCTCTATCACAGTCCAAAAATCATGTTTTTTCTAAGACTTTGATTAGAATGATACTATTTTGGTATTGTTCTGATGTTTCAACTTATAGTACCGATGGAGAATTGGAAGCGGAAGAGGAAAGAGAAATGTGATGAACAAGCAGAAAAAAGAGAGCATAACTATATATCAAAGTTAATCCTTCATGTCCCATTTAGGATGATACAATTTTGATATTGCATCGCATGAACACATGTTAAAAAAATAACAAATATTGTTTCAGTTCATCTTGATATTTATAGGTGTCAAATGCTAATATGATACCAAACTCATTGACATGGTTGACATAGGATAATTTTTTGTTCCAAGCCGTGTTGAGTTTCAGGTAATTTATCAGAACCATACATTTTGACTGTGCCACCTAACACAATACAAGATTTCAAACCATGATTCATATGTTTCATGGACAATTCATGCATCCATTTTTATGTGTGAAGTTGAACTGATGCAAATCATGTTAGCCCAACTGTGTGAGATTAGTTGCATAATTCTTATCATGCCATTAAACTCGATGCAACATGAAGTAAAAAATGGTTTCTATTTTTTACATGGACGAGGGTATATTTCACTGTTCCCCTTTTGTATTTTTCTAACAGTGAAGAAACCAACCTCTAAGCTTTAAGTAATTTTTGTATCAGCATTCTGATGTTTTTTTATTTAAGGCATCAGAAATTGTTTAGTCATAAAGCCTAATACGAATGTTGTCTCATCAGGGAAATGCCGATATCTTCTTCCCAACAGACTTCTGGCTGCTAGAGAGAATCGACCATTACACCTCTGGCTGGTCATCTGAGCAAAAGGTTTCCACTCCTCAAAAACCATTAAAAAAGAGGAGAACAATCATTGTGAGTTCTGCCTTAGCTTATTTTCACTAGAGCATAGCTTATTCTGCATTTGGTCCCTTTTGTTGTTTTGTTCAACTTTTTGTTGCATCATATGATGTGGAGGAAATAATTGATTATTATAGTGTCGAGCTTTTATTTTCTTGTAAACTTTCGGTTGCATTAGTTTGTTGTGGCAATCACTGTGTAACATCATTTGATTCAACACAATAAGTTCAGTTTGTTGGCCCTTTGGTTCTAGATATAAGTTCAGATAAAGCATTGATGCAAGTAGTTTTTGCACAACCCGGAGTGGAGTTGCTAAATTAATAGAAAAACAGTAAGCTAAAAATGGTCAGGAATGTCAGGTACATGCTATGAGCTACTTCCACTGGTTAATTCTGTGTTATGGAGAGGTTGAGGAAGTGAAACATAAATAGAATATAATTAATATCACATAGATCAAGTCAGGTTGTTTTCATATTGCCTGAATAAACAATTGGATTCGCTGTATGACACTTGATTTATAGCTGGTGTGCATGCTTAAAACAATTTATAGACTAAGCTGACACACTTGGTTCTCGCCCATCAATGATTAATTTTCTTCTTTAGCAGGTTATATTTTTTTATTTCACTTTCATGAATCATAATTACTTGTATCACGCTGAAGAAAATGTTTTACCATTTTCAAATGTGTTTAGTTGCTTAATGAGAGTTTCTTTTATTGTTCTAGTTTCTTTACCTCAGTAGCCCTTTAGCAACTTCTTAGAACAATTATCACTTGCCATTTTTTGCTTCATATTAGTAAATATCTAAACGCTTGATCATTGCACTTTCTTGTAGCTTGATACATCCGCTTTCATGGATGAATTTGGTTTGCCATCGAAGACAAGGACAAAAGATGGATACAATCCATTGCTTGATGACTTTAAGAACACAAAATTTTACATTAGTGTGCCAACACATAACATCGCATAATCATTGCTAAGGACAAGCAGCTGGACCATGTAATCATATGTCAGGGCAGAATATTCAATGTGTCCCACAGCATAATTCTTCTGCTGCTCAAACAAATAAGATAATGAAATGCACCTCGGTTGCTGCGTTCATTCTCATAGTGTTATGCACTTGCCACATGGAGTAACTGCAATTCTTTTTGAGCAGCTGGTAAGTTTCTTGGATCATATCTTTTCTACATTAGAATGATTGAAGTATTATTGTCTTCAGATACCTCTGTTGTTTATTATTTCCTCTCTTTTATTCCGAATTGCCGTCATAGACTTGTTACTGATTCTTATTTTTAAGTTATCACAGTTCCGAAAAATGCTGTCCAGGAATCAAACTGATTTTAAAACTTTAGTTCTCTTTTGTAGTAGTGAGGGGTGTCGGGTAAAATGCTGTCCAGGAATAAATTGGTTTTAAAATTATAGTTCTCTTTTGTACGAGTGTGCTGCTCTACGAACGATATTCCCTCTGTTGTTCTTGTCGTTGTTTTTTTTTTTTTAATCTGATGAGGTGTCTCCATACGTTTCCACCTCGACAAATGCTTATGTTAGGTTTTGGATTTATTTGGTTGTCTACTTCTAAGATTATCCATCTTTCTATTATTACTAGAGAAAAAAAATCATCTGTTTTCAAATCAAATAAAATTTTGACATCTTAAATATTAAAAAAAAACTATTTAAAGTATATATATATAGAGAGAGAGATTTGATATCATGTCTGACGCTTCGTGCGCGACTTGTGAGTGACATTCGACGTGGGTAATTTGACGTAGTAAAAATTTAATTTTTTAATCTCTCACCTATATACAACTTTTCTCTTTTTCCTTTCTCATCTGTATAAAATAATTGCATGTAATAAAATCTTTATTCTCTCTTATTATTTCATTCAGTAACTATCACAAGTTGTGACAGTTGTGGCAGCTACTAACTGCCACAGTTGTAGTAGTTATACAATTGTGGCAGTTAGTTGTCACAGTTGTGGCAGTTGTGGTACCTACTAACTGCCACAGTTGTGGTAGCTACTGACACAACTGCAACGCTAGTAACTACAACAAGCTGTTGCAGCTAGTAATTGCAATAAGCTATTGCAGCTACTAGCTGCAACAACTGCAACAGCTTGTTGCAGTTAGTAACTACAACAAGCTGTTGCAGCTAGTAACTACAACAAGCTATTGCAGCTACTAGCTGTAACAATTGCAAGCTAGTAGCTGCAACTAATTGTTGCAGCTACTTCAGGAAAGAGAAGAAAGAATTTTGCTGTAACCTCATGTAATCACAGGAGAGAGAAGAGAATATTTTATTTTAAAAGAGAAAGTTGTTGCATGCAGAATAGGAGAGGGAGAGAGATTAAAAAAATTAGTTTTTTGTTACGTCAGATCATCCACATCGGATGTCGCTCACAAGTCACGCACAAAACGTCGGACAGGATATCAAATCTCTCTTTATGCATGGGAGGCGCCTTTAGTCGTGAGGGTCGCCTAGGCTAATATATACAAAAGGGCCAAAACCACTAAAGAAATAAATGAGGCTGGATGTGATAAAAAAATAACGATCAAAAGTACAAAACGTAGATAAATCTGGCAAAACTTGCGATACAATTTTTATCCTCTAACATTATTATCTCATTAATAAGAAAACAGCTTCACACTTAATCGCAGTTGGAAATTCTTACCATCTATCATTCATTCTGATAAACAAGCAGGCTAATACAATAAGTTTGGCTGTCATAATGACACTGAAAATAGCACTCACTGCTGTGATGATATTAAAAACTGCCCATTTACGATGTGTTGCTTGGCTCGACGGCCAATATTAGGGCATCCGTAAAGGTATCTCTGTTGACTGACTAAGGGAAGATTTTTTTATGTTTTTCATAGTTATTCACGATTTGAGAGGATCGTTTTAAAATTAAGAAAAGAGTCAATGGTACACGGCAACGAATAGATTAATATTTTTTGAAGATGCAGAGCAAGCAGTCATGGTCATGTCGCTCAAAAGAGTCAAATAAAATCATTTATCATAAGCTGAAATTCCTCAAGAACGACTCCAGGGCTTTCACGAAGGTTTGCCTGCCGAAGTTAAAATGGTTATTAGAATAGTCTATAAATAATAATAATAATTATTGTAAATTTCAATTATTCCTGAAGTACCTCATCAAAATCATTTTCTTAATAATATTTTTTGCAATTTTTTTTCTGGAAACTACAACCTTTACAAGTGATGTCTGATGATAACTGAGTCCATACAGATCCCTACTGTTCCAACTACATGAAGCTATACGAATCTTCTCTTCCATTAAGGCTTTAAGCAAAACAATATCACTAATAATTTGCAAATTGACAAAATTAGTCTTTTTAACAAATACTTTGTTTTTTTTTTGTAACTCTCTACCTTTTACACTTTTATTTAGTAAATTCTCTCTTTTAACAATAAAAATCATTAATCATCGTACTCATACCATCTCAAGTAACTAACTATCAATTAGAATTTTCTAGGGCTCACTTATTGCTCTCAAATATCTTAATATATCATTAACATAGTACACCTAATTACTATCAAATATTAAGTAATTTATCATTAAAATAAGCAATAAACAGGAAATAATCAGGGCTCTCATTTTAGCATTTTTAAAAAACATAATTTAACCAAAGAGATAAAAAAAAAAGCAGGAAAAAGAAATGTAACAGAATTGAACCTTGTAAATTAGTTCCAATTCCAATTTCCCACTGGTACAAATAACATTCAGAAGCCCTGCCCAAGTTTTCACCTGCACATGTAGCAGAATTGAATGGCCCATATAAATTGTGATATGTAAATCTGCATTCTGCACTCACAGGACTATCCAAATTATAAGAAGATTATAAATTATGAATTTCCTATGTTTTAATCATTTGTATTAATGACTAATAGTCACATGTGATTTATCTCCTCCGTGTTGACCTGAGGACGGATTGACAGGTACTAGGGGCAAGCAAATCGCCTTTTGCCACAGGATTTCAGCATGCATCATATATGTTAGAATGTTAGGAGGGTGAATGGAATGGAATGACAATAGTTCATTCCCTCCATGATTATATTCCAATTTTTGTATGAACTATTTAAGGTGAAATTAACATTCCAAGGGAAACCCTATTTTATTTAACTCATTCCATAGTTTAAGAGGTGAAATGATCATTCCCTGCTATCTATCATCCTAAATACAAAAATAAAGATAAAAAATTAGACTGACCAAACAAGTTTAGGAAGGCCAAGCAAACCAAGTTGTTCAGTGGACAGGGTGGATCAGACATAATGACAATCCAAAAATGGAGAACCAATTCATAAATTTCTATTAAAATTTTACACTTTTATTCTTTGATTTTTGAGTTTTTAAAAGTTTGTTACATTTTTAGAGATAAACATTCTACGAGTTGGTTATAGTATTTAGAGATAAATTAGACTTCTCAAAATGAATTAATATTACTTCGAGTCTTCGGGATCCATGCTTAAGAATATCTCTCTTCCACGAATTGAGAATTTGAATTTTTTTCTACAGTTGGATTTTTTAAGCTGCATCACATGGCTGAAAGACCAGGTAACTAGGTGGCTAAGATGAATTGATGAGCTGGACAGTTTGGGAAACTATGCAGTAAAATGTGATTTGCTCACCTCCAGTGTCCCATCAATCTATTCTTAGGTTAATACGAAGGAGGTAAATCACAGGTGACTACTAGTTATTAGTGCAAATGGTCAAGACATGGGGAGGTATATGCTTGGACGCGCCAAGTTTCGATCTCAAGACCTCATGTGACAATCTCTCATACCTTAACTATCGCACTGCCCTGAGGGGACAACCTGTAACACAGGAGGAGCAGATGATGCCAACCTGGCATGCCGATAAACCAAGCTGACTAGTGGTAAGATTCTAAAATTCGCTAGACGCTAATCGGACGTCAGATCAGTGCTTAGCGACGCCTCACGGTATCAACATAAATTACATAATAAATCATATTATAGAACTCCAACACAATAACATCAAATTTAAAATAAGTTTAAAATTACATAACTAATAAAATATCATAAATTTATTCTACTTCTTCTTTATAATTTTTAACAACTTATTTTTCATCGGACACAAACTCTTTCATCATTTTGATTCTCTTCTTCTTCGGATGCAAAATCATCTTCATAAAATTCTCACTCTAGTTCTCTCACTCATGAGTTTGGTATTATCCGCTAGGGCAAGCCAATAAATCGATTTTCTTGTTGGACCAAAGTTTAGGGCTTATAAAACTTGAACCCAACACAAAAATAAAGTTACATTTCAGTTTTCTAAACTAAAAAAATCATGAAAACCCTGCACTATTTCCGCAACGCCTAGACGATTAGTCGATGCCTAGGACCGCCTAGGCGCCAAGGCTGCTTAGGCTAACAGACTAACATATTTTCAGTGCAGCTGGCTAGCGCATAAGCCTAAGTTGATTTTTAAAACACTACCTAGTGGATTAAAAAAGTGAACTTGGTGGCTTTGAAAGTTTGAACATTACATACTGGTTAGTACATTAGGGCAGATCGAGATATCAAATTTGCCTAATAGACCAAACGTAGCATCAGCATCAATCATGCCACTTGTCAAGCCATTCCATTAATATGCAACTAAACAAAGAACTGGAACGGATTATTCCACTTATCATTACATTCCAGCCCAAACCTATTTCCATTCTCATTAAATTCCATTTTCTCCTACCAAATAAAACCTTAGTTTATCATGCAAGCTATATCCTACTATTAAAAGTACCACCAACTTTAGGTAAGTAAGCTTCATCAAAAACTATTAAACAAACAAGTGAACAGTAACTTCAAAGGGATGAAATAATAGAGAATTACTTGGCGAAGGGCAACATTAGCATTTTGTTGCTGGTTTTTACCAGACCACTGAACAGCGTCCATTAGCACATCCCATAAAATGCGAACAACTTCGACATCTGGCAAGTAGGCAACTTTAGCATGCTGTTTTGCAGTTTCTATTACTTCAGATACATCAGTTTCTTCTACAATCTGAGTTGCCAAGGCTGTTTTCATTTCCTTCAGCTTCACCTCAAATATTTTCTTCTCATGGTACTGAACCAGAACTAGATCAGTCAATTCATATGTGAATTCTTTGCAAACAATAAAATAAGAACTTGAATTGATTTGATATATTTGAGATTCACTAAAACATAAGCCCAAAAATATAAGCAACTTATCCATAGTACAGCTAAAATATATTAACCACTCAATGCAGAAGTAACTTGAAATGCTCAGAAAGACACTCATCATTATGTCTTCCAGGACGGAAAAAAATCAAGGAGATTGACCTCCTTTTTACCACGTTTCAAAAGTGCTATAAAATCATCTAAGTTGTCTTCGTAGGAGGGACTGATGGCTAGTATATAAGGTGTTGCCACCAATGAGGTCTGAGGGTCAAATCCTGGCGAAACCAGGTGCCTGCCCTCCCTTATGCATTAGTCACTATCTGGGCTAGTAGCTCCGTGATTTACCTCCTTCGTGTTAGCCCTGAGACGGGTTGGCGGAGACGCTGAGGGCGAGCGATTCGTCTTTTGCCACTTATAAGATCATCTAAGTTGTTATCGACCAAAATAAATGGAAGAACTAGCCCCTTGGCCACGAGATTGTCCTTAAACAATGACTGGAAAACTGTCCAGGAGGAAGGACTGAAAGCTTCTGAGAGAATGTAAGGGCTGTACAGAGAGCAAGCTTTCTGCCTCTCATTCTCCTCAAAGAGCTCCAAGGACTGAAGGAATTTTAGTATAATATTGGTGTTCAGCTTGATAAGAGCTTGTTTATGTTCGTTCAATATACACAAGATCAATTAAATAAACAAGCTTAAACAGCTCGTTAAACTAAACAAACAAGCTTGAACACATGTGTTCAGCTCGTTAGCGTTCATGAACGGTGTTTATTAATAAAATTCTTATCAACATACTAAATGAACAAAAAATATAATAAAATAAATAAATAAGTTTGAATTATCAAGCTCAATAGCCAATCAAACAAACAAAACTTTCAAACAATCAAACAAGCTTGAATTGAAAGTTCGATAACATCCAAGCTCGAACCAAGCGAAAGCCAAGCTTGAATTGAAAGCTTGATAACATTTAAACGAACCAAGCTCAAGCCAAGCTTCAAACACGCTCAAGCCAAGCTTCAAACAAGCTCAAGCCAAGCTTAAAACAAGCTCAAGCTCATAAAAAATAAACCAAGCCAAGCTTGAACAATCATTTCAAAGGCTTGGTTCATTTTAAGCTCGGCTCGGCTTGGTTCGGTTACCTTATCAATAAGTTTGAACACCTCAAGCTCACTAGCTCAGTTCGGCTCGGCTAGTTTACAACCTAGGTGAGAGCAATATGTAAAATTGTTTAATTCCCTTTGTGTTACACAAGCAAGCTTGGCACTTGTCATACTTTACTTTCATTAGTTTTCACAACATAATGAGCTCAACAGGTGTAGCTATAACTGAGTGCCAAATAATTCTGGGTTAGTAATCAATGCTACAACATATTTTGGGAGGAATTGAAACTTCTCAGGAGGGATTGAATGGCAATGTTTGGAACAAGAACATGAGTTTTTACACCTGTTTCTTGGTTAAAGATAGCAATACTGCTCAAGATGCAAGAAGATGAAAAGGGATCAGACCTCCATGTGAACCAACCAATTATTCACACCAGAGCCAAAACCTGGAGAAAAATGATAAGCTGGGGGGCTTCCATCCAGACATACTGCAAAAAATAAAAAAAATAAAAAAATAAAAAAATAAAAAAATACAGAAGCATGAAACCGATTGATTTGTTGAAAGAGGAAAGTAGTGAAGACTGATGATGATGATGAACAAAGAGACCTGCTCCTTTAGCCACTGCACTTTGCAAGAGATTCATTGGCACAGGACCTCCATCCACTTCCAGAGAGACCAGTGAGAAGATTAAGCAGAGCAAAGGATGGATCCATGCTCTTGAATTAGCACTAAACATTCTGCAGTGTTACTGAATTTGTGAGCTCCAGAAACAGAGAAAAACACTGCAGAAAACTGTGGATGGATGTTTAAACCACAAGGATAAGAAAGAGAGCTTGGAACGTGGAAGAAAGAAAGAGATCTTCGAGTTTCAAGTCTGTGTCAGTTTCTTAAACAAATAAATACAAAAGTTTGAGCTGTTGGATTCCTGTTTTGCCATAAATACATATATTTTTATGTTGTAATTAAAGTGAAAATGAAAATGAATAAAATTTTCGCAAATTCCGTCCAAATAAGCAAGAGAAATGAAATGGAGTGAAAGTAAGCCAATGCGATTTAAACTATTTCTGATCTTTAAACATATTTTGTTATAAATATTGTTCTTTATGTGTTTTCATAAATAATGAAATTGATTTGCATGAGTTGATAAATAATGATATTAAAAATGTGGGCCTGGGATTTATCCCTTGGGTCCACCGCTAGCTGTCTCTACGTGGACAGCGTCGGTGGTAACGAAAGACACTGTGAGGCCGACGCGCTGCTCTTGTCGCAACGCACGGCAAGCATAAATTCCGTTGTTGTCAAATCAAATCATCTGTTCCCAAATTTTTATTCCCCATGTCTTCTTGTTGATCGAACGGATATAATATTCTCGAGATATGTATAATATCCTTGTGATATATACCAGATCCTTAGATATGATCTGGCTCGTCCGATAGACAAGGAGACAGAGAAATTTTGGGACAAAGAATTTGCTCTCGTTGTTGAGTCGGCATCAAAGAATGTATGTATAATAATAGAACAATGATGTGCACAGAGAAAAATCTCAGAGAAAAACTTAGGAATAGACACATAAATTAATGACCTACTATTTCATTTTTTATGGGCTCCATCACATTATGAATATATCCTAAATAATAATAATGTAAATAAAAATATATAACGAAAAGGATACAACTGGCACACACTTCAAGTGTCAAACCCGTCGGAATCCAACTTTTACAAAAGACGGTGGGCGGTAGATGAATTGAAGGTGCGAATAAATTTAGTATTTAATTTGATAAGAATTTATTCATATACATATAAAATTAATTAAATAAATAAAATGAAATAATTTGTTGAACTAAATAAATAAGATTGAAGATATATGTTCAACTTATTAATATTCGTGAATAACATTTATAAATAATATTTGTTAGCCCCGGAAGTTATGAGGCAGTAGTAATTGTGCTCAGTTGTCTTCCAGGTCTTCCAGGTACCTACAATTTGATTCCTAATTAGTGTATTTGCAGAGATTTTTCCTTCAAATAAGACTTGTAATTAATTAATGCTGGGCTTCTGGGCTGCCCACCACTAGTCTTCCCGATTTACTCTGGTGATCGGTGATAAACTTTCGTGGGGTCGAGTCACCCCAAACTCGACTTTACCCAACCTGGTTAATCATAAATAATGTTTGTGAATAATATTCGTGAATAACATTCGTGAACAATATTCATGAACTATGTTTATTCATAAAACTTTTATCAATATGTTAAATAAATAAATAAAATAAACTTTTAAAATAAATAAATAAAATTAAATTATCAAATTTAATAACTAATTAGATAATCAAAAATTCTAAACAATTAAATAAACTTATTTAAGAACTCAATAATATTTAAACGGATCAAACTAAGTTAAACTTAATGAAACTCAAGTTAGTTAAAGTTGATAAAAATTAAATTAAGTTAAATTTGAATAATTATTTTCAATGGTTTATTATTTATGCATGTTAGGATCGACTGACTTAGTACATTTAGATTTGACTTTTGGACTCACCTTGATCAATTAACTTATCTAATAAATTTGAACATTTAAAAACCATGGCTTATTTACCACCCAAAAAGAAGTATATCTCATTCAATTGAGTGTGGTAAAAGGCGAATCGCTCGTCCTCAGCGTCCCCGCCGATCCGTCCCAGAGTCAACACAGAGGAGGTAAACCACAGATGATTACTAACCATAAGTGTAAATGGTCAACCAAAGGAATATTATTTAGGAGGTCAGGAGGTCTTATTATTTAGGAATATTAAATAAATTTAGACGTTATACCACACAGA
>JBAMIE010195051.1:0-11620 GCA_037177295.1 Kaempferia parviflora | reverse complement strand
TCGAATCGAACTTGAGCCCAGCTTGAGCTTAGGGATAACGAGCCGAGCCCGAACTCGAGCCTTTTACTGTTCAACTTGGTTCGGCTCGATTACACCCCTAATTGTGAGTAATCATCAATGAAAGAGATGAAGTATTTCGAATAATGCATATCCATGTCCAGACAACATATATCTGAATGTATGATCTCCAATATTTTAGTACTCCTTTTGGCACTTTTTTTAGATTTGTTGGTCTGCTTTCCCTTAATGCAGTCTACACAAGTCTTAAAATTAGCAAAATCTAAAGTACCAAGTACTCCTTCATTTACTAATTTTTTTATTCTCTTTGTGGAGATATGTCCTAATCGTCAGTGCCACAAAGTAGATGAATCCTTATTTATAACATATCTTTTAATACCTGCTTAAATATCCATAGTGGTATTGCTATTATTTTGCAAAGATATAAAATAAAGGTTATCTATCATTGTATCATTTCCAATACGATTGAATTTATAAAATAAACTCATAGAGTTATTTAAAACTTTAAAAGAGTTCAATTGGTACAAGTTTTGAAATAAAAATTAAATTTCTTACAAAATTAGGAACATAAAATATTTTTTTCATCTTTAAAACGAAACCACTAGCTAAAATTAAAATGCAGGTTCCAATTACCTCCACATGTGAGCACATCTTGTTTCCTGAATAGATGCTCCGCTCACTTCCTACTGGCTTCCTTAGGCTTTGCATACCCTGCAAGGTATTTGTAACATGGATTGTAGAACCGAATCAATCCACTAAGTGTTATAAATCATACTAATCATATTAGATTCTTTTTTCAAACTAATCCTTAAATTTAGTGTAATCCTTCTTCATGTACCCCTTCTTTTTAACAGAAAAAACACTTAGATTCCTTCCTGATGCCAGGTTAGAGTAGATTCTTCCCTTTCCTGTTTCCCTTAACTGTGGCTTATTTTTGTGGCCTTCCTTGTGTAGTCATAAGAACATTATCACTTATTTCCATCAACAACCTTCCTTCTTATACACACATGATCATTACTCATTGATTGACCACTTATCCTTATGTGTATTGTAGGAGATTTTGAAAGGACCATATTGATGAGGAAGAGTGCATAAGATGTAGTGCACAAGGAAAGTTTCAACATTTCCACTTCGAGTATGTTTAATTGAACCGCTATATCCCTTATCTTCATGATGTGCTCTCACATACCTTTCACACTGGTGAGATTTAATGATGAGAATTCTATTATTAGGGTGTTAGCAAAGGCATTGTCTGTAGTTGTAAATTGTTCATCAATTGCCTTAAGTAGGTCCTTGCCATTTCCTTGCTCCTCAATCAAACCATGAATACAAGTAGAGATTTTGGCCTTTATGAACATTACGCATAGACGATTAGATCGCTCCTATTTTTCATAAAGGTCAATTTCATCAGGAATGCTAATTTCATTAATAGCAAGTGATTCGTCTTTCCTTTAGACATAGTCAATGTCCAACCGCCCCAAATGAAGGAGAATCCTTTCCTTCCGGACTTTATAAATATTAGAGAAATTTAAAGATTGTGCTGTATAAATTAAATATATGCTTATTAAAAATTGAAGAAAATGTTGTGTTTACCAATGTAAATCACGTTTAGAGTAAAAAAAAATCCAATGATATAAAACTTACATGTGGGCTAAAGTTTAATTCAATTAGATTTTATTATAGCTTTATAATAAACTATCAAATTATATTTTATTTAGCTGTTGTCGGTAAATTAAGAAAATATAATTTAATATTTTATTTAGTTAATTATATAAATATAACAAAGATCCATGTGGGGTAAAATTTATTATGTTTATATAATTAATAATAATTTATGTACGTTATGTGATCCTAATCCACTTAATCTATATTTTAAATAATTGGGTGCTATAGCTAAACCTCAATTATTTAAAATTATATGGTTCACTGGACCTTTTTTTTATCTTCATATAGTAATTATTTAGTAATACAATCAACACTTTCTAAGAGAGCTCCCAAGAAAGATTGGTACGACAAAGCCTCTTTAAAAACTAACCTCCTTAGACAGAGCAATGTACTAAGGAGACTACTGGCCTAGGTGTTATCCTAAGGTGGGAGCATCAACAAGACTAATCTATAAATAACCCTCTTAAATCATGTCTTCGAATGTACCTTATAATTATTATTTACAGAACCAACCACAGGCTGACACCTTACACAAGCATGCTAAACCGCACTTACCTAGATGACCTAGAAATATGGAATGCTACTGTAGTAGAAGAATCTTTCACCACTTTTCAAATCATCGTATTGCTTATGAACTTCACTAGCATTGTGAAGTAGGACAGTTTTAGCACCTCTAAAACTTCACCATTGTGAAGAAAAGCACTATTTTAAGTCTCCTCTTCTCACCTATTCAAATCAAGCATCTCAACAGGGCTATGATCACCTCGAGCAAGCCCCTTGTCAGGACAACCTCAGCCTTCCACCTCAAATGAATCATGCCTAGGGTTGTAAATGAATTGAACATTTATGAATAAATTTAATATTCAACTTGGTAATAACTTATTTGTGTTCGTTCAATACACACAAGATCGATTAAATAAATACTCTTGAACAACTCGTTAAACTAAACAAATAAATTTGAACACACACATGTGTTCAGTTCATTAACATTCGTGAACTATATTCATTAATAAAACTCTTTTCAACATGTTAAATAAATAAAAAAAATTTAAAATAAATAAATAAGTTTAACTAATCAAACAATCAAAATTTTTATACAATCAAACAGGTTTGAATTGAGAACTCGATAACATCTAAACGAACCAAGTTCAAGTAAGCTTGAATTGAAAGCTCGATGCCCCCAGGGCGTAGCACAGCCGGTGGGTGCATGGTATACTCTGGCACACCGCTAGGGGTCGATTTCCAGGAACTGAACCCCTGGGGTACACCCCGTCATGTGCCGGACGCCTGTATACATGCATTTACCTCCCTCCATATCCGTAGGACCGGCTCTAGGGGGGCCGCTGATGTAGCAGTTCCATATTTTTTGAATTGAAAGCTCAATAACATTTAAATGAGCCACGCTCAAGCTAAGTTCATAAAAAAATAAACCAAGTTAAGCTTGAGCAACGATTTTAAAAGTTTGATTCATTTGATTCGGTTTGATTACTTTATCAAATAAGCTTAAATACCCTAAAACTCGGTTCAACTTGTTTACAAACCTATTCATGCCCACACCAGCGACTTTCACACTTGCCCACGGGTAATCTGCACATTGACTAAAATCAATTCATTTTGAATGGGCTCGACAACCTCATTAGGCACCTCCAATAAATGTTGCAAACTCCAACACTGAACCGCATAACTTCCATTTGACCTGGTGGAACTCAACTTATACTCATCCAACTATTATCATCCAAGCCAAACTAAAATCGGGCTACTTTTTTAATCTATCAACTGATGTAATCTGTAACAAGTGATTTGTGCAAAATGGAGATCAAAATCATGACATGCAGCCTATACAAAAGAAACATTGACGAGTTGGCAAGTAGCTCGTAAGCATACTGTAGAAGGACATTGCACATATAATGTAGAAACAACAAGTGTATCATTGAAAAAAAAAATGAATAGTTGATTTTCTACAAGCGATGGAAAAAAAAAAAAAACCCCAAAATCAGCCATTCACCTTCAGCGCGAGCCACTGTTAGAGGCACTTGTTGGGCGTTTGCTGACCCCGTAATGTCTAATTGTTTATTTACAAGCTGATCTGGGCTTTTTGAAAAGAAACTGAAAAAACACGATACAAAAACATAATTTTTTACAAAAAAAAAGTTTACTGGGGAAGAGGTTGGATGCTTGAGTACTGCAGTAATTAAAAAAAGAGATAATCTCAACCTCATGTTTCACTGTCACTTGTTTTCTCACTCAAGATGGGAAGTGAGTGTTGATAATCTCTGAGTTCAAATTAAGTTAAAATGGTTGATGAAGCCCTGTCTGGTATTCGGAGATTATATCTCTCATATACCCTTTCACGGTTTTCGGACCACCAAGTTTCTGCTTGTTGCTCTCCGAACTTTCTTCGACTGCAAAATAAAATCATTCCATGGTTATAAGGCAGGTTTGAGGAACATTGCTTGAATCTTTCTTTTCTTTTCCTTTTGGGAAAACTCAAAAAGATTGAACTTCTAAGGAGCAAAATAATAATAAAAAGAGAGGCAGTAAAATGAGTTTAAGTGCTTTAGTGCAAGCAACCACACTACCTGAAGCGCACCCTTTTTAGGTCTCTAGTTCCATCTCGAAGTGTAACCAGTGTAATATAAACACCTGGTTCAAACTGTTCAATCCATTCTGCTTCGACATCAACACTTGCTGAGCTGGAACTTCTGAATGCTGAAGGAGCATCATTTCCTCGAGGAGTCACCGTTTCTCTAAATGCTGGAGCAGCATCGTTACCTCGAGGAGTTGCTGTTTCCCTAAACGCTGAAGCACTATCGTTAATTCGAGGAGCTGGAATTTCCCTGTTCTCAGTATTCTCAGATCTCACAATAGGTGCTCGAAGTTCTCCTTGGCCACTGCGCTGTGGATTCATTTTTTTATCCATCATACTTTTGGAGGTTAGGAACTTTGGAGTTGGAGGTGAGCTTACGTCATTTGGTGGATAAAATACCCTACTTGCCGAATTACCTATTGCAGTTACATTTACCTGTCCTGGAAAAATACTTTTGGATGCAACCACACTAGGGCCATTACTAACGTCATTTGTATTCAGTTCTTCAGCAGCAGTTGTGTTCTGAATATATGATGACTCGTCACTTTTTGACAGATCCAATGATTTCATCGTCGTACTGTCATGGATCCCATGAGGAAGTCTTTCAGCCATTTCTTTCAGCTACAAAAAGGAAATAAGAGCAATAAATCAAATTACCAGCAGTAAAATATAGCATAACCATATGAAAATTCAGTTTTTGCTCATGAAGAGAATATAGTCTCTAGCAGAAATGAAAAGATTGGTGAAGCTTTAACAAGGTTCCCAAATTCAGACAACAATCACCATACAACATTAGAATACCAATAGTAGATCTGAGAACAAAGTTATTAACTTGGCAAATTGAAGAAGATGAATGGAAGGAAAATGAAGGCATGTCACTATTCTAGCATGGAAGAGCCCTGATGCAAGTTATATAGCTGCCAGACCCACTGCAAGGTACAACCATCATCAAACTATTCTGATTTCTAATATTTCCTTCTCTACACATGAAAAAAAATGTCAAAAAGTGGCATGCCAGACAGTTAATGTACTGCAAACTTGGGCGATGATCTCTGCAATGCATGTATGATATAAGATTACTGTTATATTATCTGTCTAATAACCCATGTTGAGAAAATTGGATTTCTCCTTTTTCTTTTTCTTTTTTCTAATTCAAGTGTCCGAACTTTGCCTGATTAATCCTAGAGGTAGATGGTCCTCCCTCCTAGTTCGCCCATCAGATAAATTTGGAACACAGCTTATGCACACTCACAAGTTGACCTCCAAGATATTCGTCCCATTTGAGATTCAAACCCGAGTCCTCTTATTGCTCCTCTGAGTATTTACCACTGCACCACCAGTGGGGCCAAAAAAATAGATTTCTCCTTTGCTCTCAAGTGATCAACTTGAATAATAAATTTAAATATGTATATTTTGTGTGAATGATAAAGATCTACCATAGTGGTAGTTGAAACTTGAAATCTTTTGAATAGACTTACAATTCTATTCTGTTAGGGTCAATTCTGTCATTAAAGGTATCTCCATACTCTTGAATATTACAGTGTTCTTGAATAAATTGTCATTGCATGCATTTGATATGTCAAGCATATTACACGTCTAGAAATGGAACTAGAAACGAAGCATAAAGAATATGGTTTCTTGGCTATTAGATCAGTCTGATTAGTGCAAAGTATTAAAATTTCAACAAGTTCTACTTGTTCTGGAAACCAAATATATTGGTGCAATCGACCCCTAGTCAAATCAAGGTTGACCATGGTCCAAGATTTTGAAATCTGTTCAATATATTCGAATAATGCAGCTCATGATTGGAGATAAGGTGTCAAGTATGATAATTGATAGCGGAAGAAGCCCAAATGGGTCGAAGTCGACTATGACACAGAAAAGTTCTAGAAGCCACCAGATTTTTATTACAACTTCAAAGATTAACCGGCTTTTATTTGGAATGAATTACAAGGAAGCCATATATCATTAGAAAGTCATGGATGTCTAGTTTTCAATAAAAAAACGTGCTCAAAAATAATATTCCTAAAGGAAGTTATGACCATGTTTGACTGAAGACTACTAGGCTGGACATGCAATTTGAGAATTGGAAAGGTTCAACCAACTTTTGGTATTCTTGGTGATCATTGAAAGCTTAAAAGTATTTAATACCGTTGCATTAGCTTCTCCAATGGTAAACTCACTTTTGATTCTCAAGGCCTTAGGAAACATCAAAACTCATTTAATGTTTTTGACTCATTTTGGAGGGCTGTTCCAAGTATTGCCTATAAAGGGTCATCATTTGTATTCTTGGATCGGCTTTTTTAGATTAAAAAAACATATTGTGAGTTCTTAAACTTGTTAGAAGATTTATCTTCTTATCATTTCTCTAAACTCTTTTGTAGATTTTCTAGAGTGGTGAGTATTGAGAGTGCGTTGTATTACCACATATTTCTCTTACACTTTCTAGTGTCAAGTTGGTATTAGAGCTTTGGTTTGCAATAGCTGGTCGTAGAAGACAAAGGCCAAATGGTGATGGTCCTGTAGCTCGTCAAAGAGACCAGTGTTTGGAGGCTGATTATGCAAATCATGAAATAGGTATTAATCCATTTCAAGGTAATGGAAATGATTAGTGATAATGCATCTCGAGGTCGAAGATATCGAAGGAACAATGTTCGTGAGAAATCTTTTGATTTTAAAGTTGGCATCCTAGATTTTGATGGAAGAAATGATCCGAATGAATTCATACATTGGCTCAGCTGGTTGAAAGAGTCTTTAAATTCAAAGAAATTTCAGAGATCATAAAGTGAAGTTTGTTGCTATCAAATCGAAGAAATATGCATCCATTTGGTGGGAGCACCTAAAGAAGCAACAAGATAACGGAGAATCTTTGGTGGTATGGTGTAGCCTTAATGCTGCTTATGTTGAAAATCAGTCATTGCTTCGCAACAATATCTTTCACACTAGGTGCACTTCTCGTGATAAGGTTTGCAATATCATCATTGATGAAGGAAGTTGCGAGAATGTTGTGGCTACTACGATGGTGGAGGAGCTGAAAATTAAAAACTGAAGATCTCTCAACCTTACAAACTATCATGGCTTCGTAAAGGTAATGAGTTGAAGGCAACTCAAGGATGTCTTGTTCAATTTTCTATTAGCAATAAGTATAAAGATGAAGTTTGGTGTGAATGCTATTCCTATGGATGCTTGTCATTTGCTTTTTGGTAAACCTTGACAATTTGATAGGAACACTAATCATGACGGCTTCAAGAATATTTATACTTTTATAAAAGATAGTAAGAAGATTATTTTGGGGTCAACTATGGTGGAAAATACCCATAAACCCTCAAAAGGGGATGAAAATATTTTATTCTCCAAGTCTTAAGTGGAAAAGGCAATTTGTGAATCTGTTAAAGCATCTGTGTTGGTAGTTTTGGAAGAAAATGAAGGTCATGTTGTCCCTTCACAAGTTCGGCCTCTTCTCTAAGAATTTCAAGATGTGGTACTTGAAGAAATTCCCCCGAGATTCCCTCCAATGCGAAGTATTCAACATTGCATTGATTTAGTCCCCGGCGCTTAAATTCCAAACAAGGTAGCCTATAGAATGAGGCCTTAAGTATAAATAGAAACAGAGACAAGTTGAGGACCATTTGGCTAAAGGTCTTGTCCAAGAAAGTAAAAGTTCTTGTGCTATCCCGACCCTTCTTGTGCCAAAGAATGATGATTTAAGGACAATTTTTTTTTTTAACTGACGGAGAATGACATAGAAAAGTTCCAAAAGCCACTAGATTTTTATTACAACTTCAATGATTAATCTGTTTTTATTGGGAATGAATTACAAGGCAAGCCACATACCTTTGGAAAGCCATGGATGTCTAGTTTCAACAAAAAAACGATGCTAAAAAATAATATTCCTATGTGTTATGATCATTTTGATTGAAGACTACCAACTCGAGAATTGGAAAGGTTAAACCAACTTTTGGTATTCTTGGTGATTATTAAAAGCTTATAAGTATTTAATACTGTTGCATTAGCTTTTCCATTGGTAAACTCACTTTTGATTCTCAAGGCCTTAGGAAACATCAAAACTCATTTAATGTTTTGGACTCATCTTAGAGGATTGTTCCAAGTCTTTGCCTATAAAGGGCCATTGTTTGTATTGTTGGAGGAACATCTATTTGAGATTAAAAAAATATATTGTGAGCTCTTAAACTTGTTAGAAGATTTATTTTCTTATTATTTCTCTAAACTCTTTGGTGGATTTTCTTATTATTATTCTTACACTTTCTGGTGTTAAACTAGACATTTGGTGTTATAGAAATCAAAAGTTCAATAAGGAGTTAGTAAGGTTGAAAGTCCAAGTGGGTCGATATTGATTGAACACTTGGTTGATGGAAAGTTTAAGTGAGGTAGGTACCTGGGAGTCTTAAGTGAGGTAGGCACTGGGAAGTTTAATTAGTGTATGTAGTAGAAATTCTAACAAGTCGTGGAATATTCGATGTTAGACACATGAGCATAGTTGTCAAAAGTGCGAGGCGCAAAATAGCGCACAATCTTGCGGGTTAAAGCATAAAGCGAAGTGCACGCTTTAAAGAAAAAAACGTAATAAACAAAAGGACTATTATATCTATTAACAGTCTTTAAAAAACCAAATGACCATAAACAAAATATTCTTTGATAAAGCTATAGATTATTCTAAAAACTAAAAATAAATAAAAAATCTTTAAAAATGTGATAGATGAAATATCAAATATCAAAATAATCATCTTCTTCATCTTCATTGTCCAAATCTATGTCATCAGCTCTATCACTTGATTTATATCCATCAGTATCTTCTTCTTCAGTTTCATCATCGAGGTTAATCTTTTCTTCATCTACAAGATTAGTTTGAGTTGCTTTCTTTTACCAAATTAAATGATGATGCTCCTTTTGAAAAAGACGCATTTCAAGATCGAAAGTCAAACGCACTTTCACCAACCCCAGATGCTCGTGTTACGTCACTCCAACACAAATATTCACCTTCATAGACAAAATCTTTATCATTGTCTTTATCACTGCCATCCAATTTTCCCAATAACTATTGTTACTACATCTATCTTGACAAAATAATAGGATCGATCTTATTTCGCATGTCATATCTTCACTTCAAAGCTTTGTTGTACTTGATATGTACCAAACCATTCCATATTGTTGAGACAACCTATTTCCTTCCTAGAATGTATCTATCAAAAAATTAAAAAAGTTAAGTCCATAGTATAAATTTTAATATGTATCAAAAAACTCCAATTTACATTTCAAAAACACTCCAATTATGTTTATAGAAGAGCATGTGGGGTTCAAATCTTCATTGCAAATGTTTTTAATTAAGATGTTGATGCACCATAAGTAAACCACAAACTAAATGTATCTTGTGTCGATAAATTCCGCCATTTGTTATTTTTCTAAAAAAAAATACAACGGGCAATATTTGAATTATTAGGATTCGAACATGTTGCATAATTTTTCTAAGCTATATCCCTTTGAGTTGATGGAATTGTTGTATTTGACATGGTTAAGACTTAAGACGATTGAAATCAATAATAATCAATCAATAAAAAAAATACAAAACAATGAAAACATTATAATATAAATCTGATTTATATGAATTAATAAAATTTATTAGAATTTTTAAATTTTAAATATATTTTATTGGGATAATTTAATTAAGATTTATGAAAGTCTATTTCAACTATCCCCATTTAAGTTGGAAATTAATTGAATTAATTAAATCCGCTGCCTAAGTTTTTTTTTATCGTCACGAGTAACCGCAGGCATTGCAACCCCTCCGGGACGCCTCGGGCGGCGCGGCACGAGAAGCATCCCATGATCCCTCCAGGATATCGAAAAAAATGCAAAAGAATAAAAAAATTTACACAAAAGAAGATTCTTACCAGGCAGGCGCTTCCGACGGTGAGAGGCAGACCCATGGACGAAATCGATGTAATGATCAAAAGGTTTAGAGCTTTAAACTAAAAATAATAAAAAGGGAAAGTTTCTGCGTTTCACGCAAAAGCCAACATTTGTGCTTTTGCGCGAAGTGCAGTGAAGTGTGCACTTCAAAGACCTCATGCGCTTCCGAGGTCTTTGAATCGCAAGGCTTGCGCCTAGTTGCACTTCGCGCTTAAGCGAGTTCTTCGCTCGCTTTTAATAACTATGCACATGAGATGAAGTCCTCATAAGTCATGAATGAACTAGATATCAAGCAAATGTCGTGGTAGATGATGGAGGATTGGATGCTTGGCAAGGGAGAAAGTTTAGGCAGGTTAAAGTGCTAGAGGAGTGAACTCTAGGCAGTTCGCTAGCCTACAATGAGGTTGTGCAAGTGGAAGTCCTTGTGATGAGACTGGATAAGTGGAAGTTCTAGAGTTGACGTTGAGAAAGCAGAAGTGCTCGTGATAAGGCTAGGCAATGGGAAGTCCTAGAGTGTATAACTCTAGGCAATGAAAATCTTAGAAAGCCAAGTTTGACCTATGGTTGGGCAAAAGGAAGTCCTGGTAGCTAGATAGCAATGTATGGTATCAAAGATGAGGAGTTTATGGCACACAGGAAGTCTTGTTAGGTAGGTAGGTTGAGGTCAATTCGATATTGGACAAGGTTCTAATTTTGGTAAGTCAAAGTCAACATGTATTAGGCAAAGGAGGATGCCCTAGAAATATAGGATCTCTGGGCACGACACTAATCCAGCCTTGTTAAGGCTGGAACCACAGTGACAATCGACGAATGGAAATGGTTTAATTGACAACTGATGAACCAAACAACAGAATAACATGTCCATCTCCAAGCGAAACAAGCCACATGCCATAGAGGAATGACTAATAATCAGTAAGGAGTCAACTGATCAACAATAAGCAGTCGACTAATCACTCATGAATAAAAGACTTAGAAAAGCTACTGTCACGGAGATTTTGAGAAAAACACTCGTGATCGGTTTCAAGAAGAGTGTTGTTGCATTCCAAGGCCTTCGCGAGTAACACACAATAATCTACACAGACCAAAAAGCAACCAAGCAATTTTTCCTTGTGTACCTTTTGTCATTCTTGCATCTATTGTGTTATGCGCTCATACTTTTGGTATTTGGTTATGCTTTAGTATTTCCTTTGTGTTTGTTGTAAACAACTGGAACTGAACTGTAAGACTTTTCTCCGCCTTCGGAAGCTGTCCAAAGAGGAGGAAGTTTAGCAGTGTTACCGTGAGTAATCCACTGATGAATCATAAGTCATAGGTCAGGAACCAACACTTCCCAACCGTGTAAATAGGGCTTGCTTTCTCTCTACTTGTATCTTTGTTTATTTTTCTACATTTCCACTGCGTATTAACATTTTTATATAAGAA
>JBAMIE010195041.1:0-11622 GCA_037177295.1 Kaempferia parviflora | reverse complement strand
AAAAAAAAAAGTAATTCTTTTCTTCTCAGATTCATTCACGGATATCGATTTCGTGAATGGGCCGTAAGGCCCAGGATTATGGTTGAGAAAGGGGAAAAAAAAGTTCTTTTGATAATCAAATCTGAGTTGAATGAATCTATGCTCCATTTATACCTTAATATCTCAGAAAATCTTATATCGTCATTCCCTCTCTTTTCCGAGTTATAAATGTCACAGCAGTGATTTCATATTACTTGTGATCCTGTTTGTCAAAGGATTGATTTTACAAACTAATGATAGCCTAGAAATCTGATTGCGCAGGAAATACTCTGTTGTCTCACGCGAATTGATCCCAAATAATCGATGGTGACAATGGAATTTAACGAAAAATCCTCATACTCCTCACTGTCAAAGCTAGATTTGGGTAGTTACCATGACAAAGAGACTGGCAGCTACTTGGTTGATCCTGATAAGGGTCCTTCATGGCTGGGATTGCCAAAACATGATTGTCTATTCCAATCATCATCAGATGACTTTCTCGACCAAGGCAATCAAAGTCAGAACTCCTTCCACCAAACCCAACCCAGCCAACTCAGAGCTAATCCTGAAGTGAACTTGAAGAATGTTTTGAATGGGTTATATTCAATTATTGTGGGGCGAAACCAAACAGATAGTGCCAGTCAACCTCAGCTAACCTCTGGTTCAGGTGAATCCTCAAGCTCAGACGTATCATTTTTCGGTGTAGGGCCAAATGGAGATAGTTTTCTGCATCAATCAGTTTGTGTGCCAAGTGCACCACCTTTTGATGTAGAAGCTATTAACTGTGGTAAATTCAAAGATATGCTTGAGGCAGATCCGCCCGAATGGATTCCTGATAGTTATTCAAGAGTCTGCATGCAATGCAATTCCCCTTTCACAGTCATCACCCGAGGAAGACATCACTGTCGTTTTTGCGGTTGTATATTTTGCAGAGAATGTACAAAAGGAAGGTGCTTGTTACCAGTCAAATTCCGAGAACGGAATCCTCAAAGAGTCTGTGATTCTTGCTATGACAGGCTTGATCCTTTGCAGAGCATACTGATTGTCTCAAATAGTAATTCTGTGCAGTCAGCTAAACATGATGTTACTGACTGGACATGCATGAGAGGATGGTTAAATTTTCCTGTCGGCATGTCTATGGAGTATGAAATATACAAGGCCACGAATACCTTGAGGAGTTATTGTCAGGTGCTGTTTCCTAATCCTATAACTTCTATGTTTGAAATTTTCATTGTAATTTGTAGTATATCTTTTAAATCAAATATGAGCAGTTTCGGAATGTGGATATCATGCGCCACACATCAACATTTTGTCTAGCATGCAGGTTGCTAGGTTAGATCCTGAGAAATCAATTCCCTGGGCTATCCTTAAAGGAGCAAAAGGACTTGCCATACTGACAGTAATTAAAGCTGGTGCACTTCTTACTTACAAGGTGGGTAGTGGTCTTGTAGTTTCTCGAAGAGTTGATGGATCCTGGTCTGCGCCATCTGCCATTCTATCTGTTGGTCTTGGATGGGGAGCACAGGTTAGCATTAAATTGTTAGCTGTTCTTCTTTTTGTTGTTACTCTTATGTTAAAATGCTTAGTGAAGCACTTATCTGGAAATTATTTGTATGCCACTGTAGTAGCTTACTGTTATTACGTGTTCTTCTCAATAGGTAAATAAGCCATATGATGACACTTGAAAGTGGAAATTTCTGAAAACAAAACACACTGAATACCAATTAACTACTTGGCGTGTATATATTTATTTAAAAATAAAATGCCTACATTTCATCATTATTTTGATATCACATTTGCTTCTTTTTTTATTTTTCTTTATTTATTTGAAACTTAGATGGGAGGCGAGCTTATGGATTTCATCATTGTGCTTCATGGCTCTAGAGCAGTCAAAGCATTTTGCAGCAACATGCATGTCTCAGTTGGCGCAGGCTTGAGTGCTGCTGCAGGACCAATAGGGAGAGTGTTTGAAGCAGACGTCAGAGCTAGCAGTAAAGGGTCTGGCATGTGTTATACATACAGTTGTAGCAAAGGTAGTAATTCCTCAATACTAAGATGATTGTTAGTTTGGTTTCCAACGTATGCTCTAACTCATTGACTAATTACATGCTGTGTCTTCATTGAATGAAAATCTCAATATAATTGACACTATCAGTTTGATAACTTTGTTTGACTAGCAGAATAACATGCTGGTAAAGTTACAATTAACAGACTTTTCAAGTTATAGATGAAGATTGTGTATAAGTTTTACTAGTCAGAAAGTGGGACATAAATTGAATTTTGTTCCAAGCAAATGACAGAAAAATGTTCATGTTTTCTAAGTCCCGATGGTAGGTTGTTGTTTGTATTTCATAAAAATAAGTTATGAACTTCCTATTTGTAGGTGTATTTGCTAGTTGACATATGATATCCATCACAGCTCGATCTGTGCTGCAGATTGACAAGTTTCCGGTTAAAGTGTTTCAACAATATTGTTGTCCACTTCTAAGTAGTCATTGAAAATTTGGTTAAAATTTCACTAGTAAGCAGGCCATCCTGATTTGGTATTTGGCAGGTGCTTTTGTTGGGGTTTCACTCGAAAGCAACTTCGTAGCAACCAGGACGGAGACTAACTTGCGCTTCTATGGCGATCCTTACCTGACTACAAATGACATTCTCTTTGGGACAGTGAAGAGGCCTACAGCTGCTGAGCCCTTGTACTTGGCATTGAATGGCTTGTACTCAAAACTAAGTAGTTAGTTCTCCTTCAATCATCTCTTGTACATATTCAACCCCGACGACTGTCTATTCTCTTATGATCTCGGCTGACAATTAACTGGAAGGTGTAAATATCTCGTTGTTGTTAACTGGATACACAATCCTGTCTATCAAACATCAACTGATTGTGTTTCAGGCTTTCCGTGTATAGTACCCAAATTTATCAATTGTGAAGATCTCGAAAGGATTTTCCTTTTTAATGTCGTGTTAAAATGATCTTCTCCCCACTC
Organism: Kaempferia parviflora; assembly: GCA_037177295.1. NCBI lineage: Eukaryota > Viridiplantae > Streptophyta > Magnoliopsida > Zingiberales > Zingiberaceae > Kaempferia > Kaempferia parviflora. The sequence continues at coordinate 8,617 of JBAMIE010195041.1, read as the reverse complement.
GAGCTTTCCAGCTGAGGCCTAAAAGGTTGCAAATGCCTGATTCCACCATGGCCGTTAGTTGTGGTAATGCATAATCCTTTTCTGACTGTCACCATCAAGATTAGTAAATACAAAGAACAGTATGATGCACGAAGTTCCTGCATTAGCGGGGTCTCGGCTTTAATAATTTTATTGTTGCGCTGAGGTTTTTCTGTAAAAGAAATAAATAGTCAATCTATTTGGTTTTGCATCAGTTGCAACCTTGAACAAAGGAAGTAACAAAGCGCGGTTTGAAAAGCATTTCTCAAATAAAACCTTATATTATGCACAATAATTGTCAGTTTATCAGGAAGTTCCTGCATTAGCAGGGTCTTGGCTAGAGCTGTACGTCAAGGAGGCAACTGTCTCAGCCCAGTTAGGAAAGGGTCCATAAATTTTTTTTTATTATAAAAAAAAAAATGAAAGGCACGAACTTTAAAGCTAAACCCTATGCTCACGCATCTGAGGTTGCTCTTCTTTATAAATGATTTCTTCTCTGCCGTTTTTTTCACCGAATAAGAGACAATCCTAATCTACTTCTCCGACCATCTTCTTCGTCCGACAACACCCAACACCAATTGCGTCATAATCGCGCAACGATGGTCATTCGTGCGACCTAATCACGCCGATTCTCATTGTGGTTGTAGTACCGACGTAGACAGAGTTCACTCGTGTGACCTAATCACGCGACGTGGTGGCTATCGCATGCTATGCCGGCTTCTTGTGTGAACTACAACCTAATCGCGTAGTAGTTGCCGCTTGCCGCTACCACTGTCTACAGCCACCGCATCAGTCTCAGTGTCACAGAATACACTAAATGGGCTAGAATTGAGAAAAAAAAATAGTCTGACAATTAGATTATGTAGATTTGATAAATATGTTTGTCTCTAAAACAGTTAGACGAGTCGTGTTTATTTAATTATTTTAAATAATTGTATATATATTATTTTTGGTTTATTTATGTATTTAGTATATTTTTTATTTGTAAACTAAACTTTATCGTTATTTACCGCAACAAAAGGGCATTTTTTATTATTCGCTTCTAGCCCCGTTAAACACAGGTACAACTCTCTTGGCTTTAATAATTTTACAGCGTGAAGTACTGGGATGACAGACTCCACCTTTTGTTACCATAATACAACAATAACAATCCTACAAGCTAAAAGCAAAGAATCAAAATATAATATCTACTTTTATCATCACTAAAAATTTAGACAGACCATACAAGAATATTGCAAAAATGTTTCCAATAAGTTATGCCAAAAATTATACCAAGAGTGGGATTTTGTAAAGGGTAAAGAAGAGGATAGTTTTAGAGATATGAATTCAACTTTGAAACATTATATTTTCTTCTAATTGAAGGATATCTATTATTTGATAACGCTTAAGAAAAATACATAATCCTTTCTTTCCGTGTTAACTAATTGCCTTCTTGTGATTCAGAGATCCATGGAAGCATAGAAACTAACGATCTTTTTTCTTTTGTAGTTGTATCTGTTTCTTTTGTAGTTGTATCTGTATCTAATCGCAATACTGAGATGAACTGATTCAACCACCGATTCACGATTAATTTCGGACTGACCCATTCTGATTATGATCCATTTATTCAAATCAACAGATAACTGACCCGTTGATCAAGTTACAGACACAATGCTACCAAGGTAAATTCAATCTTTATTCCCTTTCAAAGATCATCATGCTACATAGATTTTGATACCAAATTATCTATCAGATTTTATTCATTTCAATAGACCATTGATACACACCCAGAGAAGTGAAGAAATTGGAACACAATTTAAGCATCAGCTAAACAACGAGATCCTTGCAAGCTAAGATGAAAGAGGCCAAAATACACACCATAAACCCTAGTAAATAGATTGATTACCTTTAGTGCCTATGAAGCCCAACCCCACCAATGCCCTACTTTGAGGAATTCCTTAACAAACCAAACACAAATCAATATGAAACTAGGATAGGAGAACAGCTTTGATACAATGGAGAAGCCAAGGCAAGACCTATTAATGAATATTACTAATAGAATCTTGATCTTGATTGAAGGTCGTCATAGCTAGTAAGTAACCTTTGTCAACATCAATGGCGCCAGCGTGCCTTTCAGCCATTGATTTAGTAACCTAAGGAGCAACACCGGCAACTTCAGCAGCACAGTTTTTTTCTGATATAACAAGTTCCCCAGCCCTAAGCCCGCCTTGTGCAGATTCTTTCTTCAAGATTTTAACCACTTCCATGAGCTTTTGTGATCCAGGCTTACTGTTTGCCACATCCTTGTCCTTCTCATCCAACATGACTGGTTTTCCATCCATGACCTGAGATGAAGATCATATAAATACGTGTTGTGAAGGCAAAGGCAATGCAATCCTACTGTGAATGGGAAGTTCCAAGAAAAAACTTGACATGAGTTTCAAAGGAAACAAATACTACTTCTGGAATAGGTCGTGCCTTTCTCTGAAGATAAGGTTGCCTAGTTCTCCTTTCTTGCATCACCTTCTGCCGGGCCTCGTAGAAACTGAAATCATCCACAATAGATGTCTTGCTCACGTGTTCCTTGAAAAGTTTAAGCAATTCAAGACCTTGTTCAAGCTTCACCTGAAGAAAAGATACAAAGGTGATCAACAATAATTCTTTACCTGAATAGAAGTAGAAAATTTTTCTCACCTCTTGAGTATCTCTACTGTTTGTCACTGGCTTGTTTTCGTTGTTCTCCAATGTGATATGCTTCAGCATGCTATTAGGTACGTCCTTCACAATATGCCACTTGATAGGAAAACACCCAATCCACTTGTCCTGCTGCCAGAAATCTAATGTTTTGTTGAAATCAACAGGACCTACCATCTCTGCCACACCTATGAATTGTCCGCTTGTGTTCACCTATAATACAAAAGTAAAATAATCAACAAAACAATCACAAAAGGAAAAAAAAAAAAAAAAACATAAAAAGTGAAGAGTGGACTTCTAAGTTAATGCTTACGGAGAATAACAAGAACACTGGGCATCCGCTAGTCTTCTCCTTCGATTCCTGATAAGCAACATCCAGCTTCTTGTTTCCATGGGGAGTGCTAGCCCAGACATTATACTTGATACTTTTGTGAATATCATCCTCACTGTAAGATTTTATTACAAAAAACTTGGCATCTGAATATGTTACAGGGAAATCTGCAGCGTTGTATTGATCTTTTTCAGGGACCACAGAGGAGTCCTGGACATTTGTAGGAAAACTCTGTTCCCTTTCTGCAACAGAAAAATCAAGCCCGACCCCCTTTTGGTTTCTAAAGCGCTCACCCCTCGGTCCTTTATTAAGCTCACTCAGCTCTTGCGAGTTCCCATTACTGGAGCCATAGAAACCATTGGTCTGACCCCTGGGCATATATTTGCTATCCATGGGCATTACCCATCTTCCATTCATGCTGGAGTCGTACAAATTTGAATAGAAACCCTGATTGCCTCTGAATCCATTACCATTCCGGCCATAGAGTCTGTTGTTATACATCTTGTTCCCCATTCCTGGAACTGTTGATCTGGGCGAATGCATTCCCTGGGAAATAGTTCTCATAATGTTAAATTAGTAGGGGAAATATCTACAGAAGACAGAAATCTGAAAATGGAAGAGAACCACTCCTAATATCAACAAGATAACTCCAACTATGAGCCAAAATTGATTATGGAAATCAGAATACTAAACCAAGTTAAAGTTAAGTAACAAGTGCTTGGTTTGCTGCAAGGTTGTTATGAGTACTAAGATTAATTATTAGGAAATACTAATCTGATTCATTTAATTGCATAATAAACAACTCAACTAGCAGAACCTATTAGTGATGTGCATACCATAAGATGAGGAAGGGGCCGAAGGTTCTGATTTCTAACAGATGTAGTATTCGCAACATGTGGAGACATTGAAGAGGCATTATTAGTGGCAGTGTGTCTCTGCTGCCCATCAGCAAATACAGAACCATCATACCATGAAATAGGTGACCACGTGCCATCAAACCCATATCTTAGATCTTGATAACCTGAAGACGGTTGTCCACCAGATGAAATGCTTTTACCAAATGTACCACCTGTATTTGATGCAGTATTATGTTGGCTTTGTTTTACTTTTGCAACTCCAATGTTATTTGTATTTCCTTTAGCAATACCATTGGAACTAACTTTTGTTGTATCTATTGGAGTAGGAGCAACATCAGTTGCAGTAGATGTAGAAATATTCACTTTGGAACTAGGATTTTGGCTTGCTGTGTATGGAGCATTTGTAGGCAGTGGTGGTTGGAAATATGCAGCTGGGAACTGGTAATGTTGGGATGTGTACAACTGATTGCTATGCCCCAAAGTTGGAACTGGGGAACCAGGTGAAGGATATGGACTATATGGTGCATAGCCATATCCATGATGATACATGTCTCCATAAACCCCCTGCTAAAAACCAGAAATGCTATCAAAACCTTGACATGCATATACAATTACAAAACAACTTGTTGGTTCAAATTTCAAAAAATAAATTGATCAATAAGGTAGTAAGGCTATCCTCAAAATGAGATGTTCAAGAGAGCATAGGGATTTCATACAACTTACATGTGGAGGCACCTCTATTCCATCATGGTTAACATATCTAGAATAATCCTCCCAATCTGCCACTGAGCCATCATAACCTGAAGTGTTCACAAATATATTCACTTTTCTATAGAGAGACACTACAATCTCAATGGAACTAAAGAGATTTAAAACAAAGCAAGACTCAAAAATAATTTCATCAAGTCATTAAAGGAAAAAAAAAACAATCATGTTCAGATAACTAATGTTTTAAAAAGTATAAGCAGTCAAGACACCATACAACAAGCGGACACATTTATTTTTAAAAAAAAATGTTGCATACAAATACAGCCAAGCATAAAACATGAATCTCGCATAAGAAAACAAGTTAACCAACTAATGTGATCTATATTAAAAAAAATTACTCATTGATGTAATGAATACATAGACTATATTGCTTGTATATCTGTTGGGTAACATCTTATTAAACATATTAAGATTAACTTGGACATGACTTGAACTTTCAGAAGACAAGACTATGTAATCCTTAAGCAAACAAAAGCAGATGCAATACAATCCTTACTGCAGAAGTGGATTGTGAATTACCTATATAAAACAATGATGACAACACAAGCTGACACGCATCCCATTAAAACGGTCTAAACCAGAACATAGAATTGAATTGATTATTGAAATCATCTATGGCATTTACATCTAACCTCCATAGTAGTAAGATGAAGGGAATCCGTTTGGTAAGTAGTACATGCTTGCATCCTTAGGATCCTGAAGCAGAGGAGTAAAAGAACGCTCATATGTAGGGATTGGAGCAACTTTCCCCCCATTTGCTGAAGCATACTGGCCTCCTGAGGTCTTCTTAGAAACAAGCAAAGTCAATTAATAACAACTTTATTCAAATATCAATTTATATATTAATATACTGTTACAATCCCACAAAAAGCAAGTAAAGGATTAGAACAGCTACAATTCTACCTTCTTTGTAACTCCTGAAATATTGTCACTCTTGCTGCTGGAGTCCAGGGATAACTTTTGCATCAGATCTGTAGCTTCTATGACAAAATTATTAAGGAATAGCTGAAATTGAAAACATAATACTTATTTCAAACCAACACAAATCTCCAGATTGTTAATACAGATGTATGATTGAAAAGCAAATTGAAATTACAAATCAAATATATAGTTATTTTTCACAAGCTTTAACATAGATTGTCGATACAGAAGTAAAATTGAAAAACTGACCTATAAAACAGATATACAGTTAGTCTTTCACAAGCTTTAGCATCACTAACCCACGAATTCTTCGACAAGGAAACCTACAGAAGGTGAATACAAGAAATAAAGTACAGCGTAGCACCAGACCGTAGCTTAAAAAAACTAATTTTGACGACTCTAAAGTAAATCAACACAAGCAAAGAAACAAAAACATAGATCAATTTGCTAGAGCAGCAAAACGAAACTAACACTGACGAATGCGTAAAAACAACAACAGAAGCAAAATCATGTCTTTGAATATATAGGCGATTGAAAATCATGAGAACAACAAAAAAAAAAGATCAGATCAAGGACAAAGGAGCTAATTCCATTGGAAAGAAGGATACGGTCAGCAGGAACAGCTGGAGAGACGGCCGCCATGGAAAAAGAAGGAACTATGAATTCCAGGAGGATTCGATGGTTCTAAACTTTCGAAGAGGAGGGAGAGAAACCCTAGAAGAAGAGTAGAAGCGGGCGCCGCCACAGGAGACGTGGGTAGGAAAAAGAAGAGGGTTATGTCACCGAAGCAGAGTTGATAAAAATACCCCGCCTTCGCAAGGCGCCACTCTGATTACTGAACCGCCCCCCGTTCACACTCTCGTTTGACGCTATTCGATAGACGATTGGTCGACAATGCGGATCGTTTTGGGACCCGTATGTGTCCCCGTAAATTGCCCAATCATAGGACGGTATACGTTTCGGGTAAGTAAAGAACGAAGGAGTTCCCTTCTCACTTCTGGATGGTGCTTCACAGCGTAAGCTTCTCGACGAAGTAATTCAAAAATAATGATAAAAAACGGATGCCGCAACTTTTTAACAAAAGAAAAAAAAAAACAAAACTAATATTTAATGCATTTAATTGAGGCCAATGCAAATATATGAAGATCGATTCCCTACCTTAGTGACGTCTCAAGTCGATCTTATATCTGGGAGATAAATATAATAGAAGTCGTATGATAAGATAAATCATGTAAATTGTAGAATAGAAGTCGTATGATAAGATAAATCATGTAAATTGTAGAATCGATTTCTGATCATTACGTCAAAAATATTATATGTCCATCGTTTGTGTCATACCCTGGGGCAATACAAGTATATTAAGGGCATCCAATATGGTTGAAGCTCGGAACTTCTTCGTTATCACATCAATGTCAAGTCAAAAGTAAAAACCTAACATATCTCTATATTATAAAAAAAATCTCTCAATAACTACTTCAGTCCCACACTTTTCATTAAATATATATTTCTCATCTCTCCTTTATATTTTACATTATATATAATTAAATTTTTATAAAATTTAATTCACAACTTACATGAAATAAAATTAATAATTAAAAAAAATACATAAATATTATTGTACATATATCACAATTAATAAATTATTTTTCACTGATTACAACCGAAGCGTGTCCAAATATACTCAACCAAGTTGGCTCGAAGTTGATGATGCAGTTGATTATCACATAGCTCACAATTTCTCCAGAGATATTCTTGAAATTCTTGGGTAGAGCCTTGAAATATTTGTGATGGAGGATCTCTTTCATCATCTGACCCATTGACTACTGCATCTTCCTCATTTTCAATAATCATGTTGTGCAAAATAATGCATGTATACACGATGTCCATCAAATTATCCTTGTACAAAAATCGTCCTGGACCTCTTATCATTGCCCGTCGAGATTGGAGCACCTCCAAATTCCTTCTTGACATCCTTTCGATGGCCTCTTGTCGTTCCTTAAACATTTTTCTCTTGGGATTCTAGGGCACGGAAAACCTTTGACGAAAGTAGCCCATTTTAGATAAGATCTCATCGGTCAAATATTATCATTCTGTATATTGTGTATTGTTAACTGTAAAATTAATCTCGAGTGTATTTCCTTGTAAAACTTTGTTAAGTAAAGATGATCATTAAGCATGTTGATATCACTACGTGACCCTACAATCCTAAAAAATGTGTGTCATATCCATAAGTCCACAAATGCAACTACTTCAAGCATAATTATTAGAACACTATGATCTCCCCAAATAAATTAGTCTTTTCCAAGTGACGGGGCAATTTTTCCATTGCAAATACATACAATCAAGACTACCCAACATGCCAGGGAAGTCGTGTCTCTGCTCATGCATTCTAAGCAAGTGTTGGATATCAGCAACATTAGGTCATCTCAAATATTGGGCCTCGAACATTTTAATTACACATCAACAGAATTTGAATAAGCATTGGATGACAGTTATTTCAGCAATTCATAGGTATTCATCATAATGATCAATAAGGACTTCATACGCCAATTGACGAATAGCCGTCATGCATTTGTAAAATGGCGACAAACCTTTTTCGCATTGATTGTCCATTGAAAATATTCTGAATAATTTTTCAAAATATCGACTATACGAAGAAGTAATCCTCTTTGTATTCGGAATCGATGTCTGAATATATCATCAGGATATATAGGCTCATCAGAGCATCCATAATAAGAAGGGATATTTCTCACAAATAGTTCTGGTCCCCTTTTCCACAGTCTACATCATTATTCAAATATTCATTCTTTAAATATCTCAATTATTTCACCAACTAAATATTTATGGATCTCATCCATCAAATATCTCACTCCCAAATATCCTTAATTGCACAATCAAATATCTCACCAACCAAATATGTAGGGGTCCCACAATCATTTTATTAATTTATATCTAATTTTAGATTTAAATAAAATTAATTATATTTTCTATTTCTTTAATTTAATATATTTTGTCTACTATTTATCCATAAATATTTTTTACTAAATAT
>JBAMIE010195023.1:0-11622 GCA_037177295.1 Kaempferia parviflora | reverse complement strand
TTTGCTCCTGTTGTACTAATCTCCTGCACACTCAATTATGCATATTAGATACAACAATAAACCTAACTTAAACCTTTACCCAAACATTAAAACCCTAGAGCTAGATTGCTCCAACAACATTCACTTGTAATCTTTCACAGCTCGCATTGCTTCTAGGTGTTCAACCTTGTTGCCCTTTAGTGCCCTGGAGTTCACCATGCATCAGACCCTAAATTTCTCAAATTAACCAAGCCCTCTAAGCTTACTCCAATGTGCCATCATTCTTTGTTTACTCATGAAGTCCATCTCTTTCGGGCTACCATAGGGTTTATCTTGCTAAGAATTTTCAATTCCTTCAACGCTCCAAGTCATCCTTCACTGATCGAGTCCACCTCATAAACAGCAACCACCTCATGATTCTCGTTGTAGAGTCCACCTTACTAGGAATTTGATCCCTTAAAATGCTCTAAGCCATCCTTCTTCGATCACTTCCGAATTCATCTTGTTACACACTTTTAAGCCATAAAGCACAAACTATCCGTCCAACTTAACTTTAACAAGTCAACCTTCACAACAACTTGACCACATCGAGTCACAAACTATTTGAGCTCCATCTGCACTTAGCCAAGTCCTTGGACACTTATGCACACATTTGAAATATATGATAAAACGTAACTTAAACCCTTTGCCAAACACATCAATACAATTTTGTTTAATCCAACCTAAAACTTTTGCTTCCAATTGGCAGCTACCCATGCACTAACAGCACGGGCGCTTTGGTTTGGGAATCGAGAGGAGCATGAGCTGGCACGGGCGCCCATTTTCAGCCTTGGGAGCTTCCTTGTTCTTCAATCCTTGTTTTCACTAAAATAACTTATAAATGAAGCCTTGATTATCATTTCCAAAGCACTTTGGTCTATGAAAAACTTACTTGTGGGTTGACCAATATTTGTAATATGATTGTTAGAGACTCAACGTTTAAAAAGCAAGTATGTTTGATCAACTAACCCAAATTTCCAGAACAGAAGTTTGAAAATCTCAATTTTTGGTCAGCTTACCTCTGGCCCTAGGTGTATTTAGGTTTGTTTTAGTTTGGTTCACTGTCCAAAAGCTTAGGGTCAATCTTAAACCTTGAAGCAACCTTTTAAATATCCTCTAGGATCTTAGGCTGAAACTCCCTAGAAAACAAATTCTTTATAGAAGCAAAATTCTATTATTACAATCAATTTTACTCAAAATAAACCCAAAATTATAGCAATCAACCATGGGTCTTGGGTCCATCTTCATACTTGATGAGCATCTACGAGCTCATGCCTCTACACTTGATCCATGAAGTTCATCCAAGCTTGATCACCATCTTCATAATATCAATTTTCATAAACTTGATGAACATATGATTAAACACTATCTTCTGACTTAAAGCGCATTATGATCTATCTCATGACAATTTCATGTTGCAGTGAACTTCATAATTTTAAGTTGGAATTCAAGAGAGTGAAAAGGACTCTCATGCTTTTGTGTCTTTATCAAGATTTAAGTTAGGATTGACAAAACTTTTGTTAAATCCTCAAGTTATTCCAATCGACCTAATTCACCCAAATCTCAATCAGTCTCATCTATTTTCCATTAAAGTAATTTTTTTCATCTATTTACTATTGATATCACATTTCAAGGTTATTTCTTAGATTTTTTTTATTTACCTCTTTTATGATCGTTTTGTAATAATGTCTTATGGAAGATTAGATCAACCTTTGCCAATGCTGATTCAACTTGGGCTTTATTTAGGTATCAATCCATCTTGACAATCATGCTTCTTATGGTATCTTGTAAATCGGATGCCATTTTCTGCATTTTTCATGACCTAGGCCCCTTACCCAATTAGGCCCGTTTCATGGTTCTCTTTCCATAGATGCTCTATATCCTTTTCGTCCATAAATATTTATTTTTTTACCTAATTTTACCATTTGGTATCTTTTGGTCAAGATAAGTTCTCCCAACAGTCCATAAAGTTTATCTTTCGTGATTATTCTTGTCTTTGAGCAGGCACTGTTGCTATTCACTTGAGTTGCATGGTGCATATATTAAATCTAAGTTCAAGAGGTGTCTCCTATTCCTATCCTTTCGTCTGCCCATGGCTTTTGCTACCTTAGTCCCCATTCCTGTACATGTATACTTGAAGACTGAGATGTGATCATGCTCTATTAGTTTTTAGCGACTCTCCAACCCCTCCAATCACCTTTCACCATCTTAAATATTGCCTCAGATTTAGATCTATTACTTTTGGCAAAGGTACTATAAATTATTTTAATCAATTTAGTGCTCATTTTCTCAGTGTTTATCTTATAGTTCATTTTCACCCTAATATTATGCTATTTTAATTTCTTTAGTTTTATAGCTGATTCCTTAAGGTGGTTTTTAAAATCTTAGTTGTAGATGTTAATCTATGAGATGTATGGTCTTCACTTGAACAACTTGGGAGCTACTTTCTCTTCCTCTAGGGAATCTTACTATAGGATATTAGTGGATTTTCGCTCTTAAATGCTTTCTTACAATCGAGTCATGCAATCACACTCAATGTTTGCAAAGAGGCATCTTCCCATAAGAGACAACAAGATTACATGGAGGATGCACATTTTGTAGACATGTATTGGGGTCGTAGGTGCACCTATTCTTCAGGTGCCCCCCTATTATGGAGTTATGGAAGAGGATCCGAGATTCACTACACATGCGACAGGAGATGTCTACTTACCCGAAGACATTGAGAGTGTTTGGGGGATACTATTATGGGAGTCGAATGTTGATAAAGGGTCGACATCTTACCTTGTCGTCTTTGGTCCACTATGTGTGGAGAGCAAGAAATAGGAGTTTCTTTGATGAGGTGCAGTTAGAGTGTGAGAAGATTTTTAGAAGTGTGTAAATTCATCTATTTCGGTCCTTAGAAGTGTACTCTGATCTAACACTTTGTCAATCATGGGCCACCACTAAAGTCTGTTTTGTACGCTTTGTCAGTGCTATATATAAAATTTTACTTATCCAAAAGAAATAAAAGCTATTTTAGACAAGTTGAAAACTCACTTTTCTATTAAGGGATAAATATACATTGTAGGCTTAGGACATTTTTTTCTAGTGTCAAGATTACTTTAATGTAGCCCTTCATGTAGGATCGAAGAAAAACGCTAGGAGAGTTGAACATCGCCCGTGACTTTTTCATGGTTTTTCGTAAAACTTGAGAGATACGCAGTGGAATTAAGATAACGAAGAAAAACAAAGCTAACATCTTTTTCTTTTTCTTGGTTCGGACCCTGTGATAACTCCTACTCTAAGGTCCGCACTTGTTGAATGCTTTTGTTGGGCAATTTACTATTAAATCGATAAGTACAAAGAATGAATATTTAAATACAATTTGTGCTTAAATAAAATTATAACGACAATTTATATAATCCGCAGTACGACGTAATTGTCAAAGTAGGGTAGCAACTTAGTAGTTGAAGTTTGGAGCAACGCGGAGCTTGTTTGATTCGAAATCGTATAGAATCGGTGTGTTTAAGCTGCTGGTCGAGCTCCTTTATAAAGGGTAATCTAGGCGCCTCTATGCCTTGAGTCGCCTCTATGCCTTTGAGGCACCTCAATGAAGTCTGATCGGACCTAAACTCGTTGTAGCTTATTTGCTTCCCGATGTCTGTATCCCTTTGAGGCGCCTCGATTGGTGACGTTGTGACCGCTAAGTGGAGCTCCTTCTGGTTGACTCTATCTCTGGATTTGACGTATGCTGACTAATCAGAAGCTGCCACCTCATCTCCTCCTGCCTCGAGTTGAGATGACAGAGGCGTCTGAATACCTTTTAGGCGCCTAGATCCTTCCACGCACTAAATCAGCTTTTTCAGGTTTAATCTTTTTTGCATTAGAGAGTTACCACAGAAAAACATAATATAATATTCAATAAAATTATTTGATAGTTTCGGATTTTCGGTCTTGATTTTTGAATTTTCCATGAAACCCTAGGTTAGACCAACGCCTACTGTTCCCTTAATTGGAAATGCGTTCTTACCTACTCCTCTCATAAGAGATTACCTTTTGTCAAACACCAGTTTGGACTTTTGTTCAACGCCCGATCTTGATCTCCAGGATTTCCTTAGAAGTCCAATCCTCTATCCGCCTAAACTTCCGCCTAGTGTTTGCGACCTTGGAACTTCCGTTTAACGTCCTCGATTTGCCAAGACTTCTTCCCATTTCATACGACTAAGACTTTGTGCTCAATCCCTTGACTAGAACTTCGTGCTCAATTCCTTGACAAGGACTTCTTGCCCAATCCCTTGATGAAGACTTTGTGTTCAATCTCTTGATTAGGGCTTCGTGTTCAATCCCTTGACCATAACTTTGTTGTCTAGCCTCAACTAGGACTTTCCTTTACACTCAATCAACATACTAGAAAACCACATGACTTTTCTTGAACCTATTGCCAAGATCAAAATCTCAGGTTCGATCGTATGATGCAATCTGCAACAATATTTCATACTTACTTCAAGAACACTTTCCTTCATGATTTTTTAAAAAACTTTGAGATTTATTTCCCTGGGAGAGATTGATCTTGTGTGTAAGTTAAAGGAAACATTATATAGGCTGAAACAATCTCTAATTGCTTGGATTGGAAAATTCAGCTTTGCTTTTATTTTTTAGTTTTTCAAGTAAGACAGGATGAACTGACCACCCTATATTTTACCTAAGGTTTCACTCTGGAAGGAGTATTTTTATCGTCGATGTGTATTGTCATTGGTGATGATACATTTGGATTGCCCGATCGAAACAGTATTCCATTAGTAATTTTAGACTAAAGATGGTAACCTATTACTTATATAAATTAAGAGAATGAAAAACTGAGAGATGGAAATGAGCCAATTATTTGTGAAAATTTGATTTGATTTTGGACCTTGAAAATCAACTGAGAATACCTTTAATTTTGTAAGAATATTAATAGAAAAATATAAAGAATATGTGAAGGATTTCCATATGATTTTTTTAGATTTAGAAAAAAGTTTGGAGCCTTAGACAATTCTTTTTGTAGATTTAAGAGAAGTAATTTAGTGATTTTATTTAGTTGTTAATAAATCTTTGTGATAATATTCTTTTTGGCACTAGTCTTAAAAAATAATTTTAGGTTTACCTGTGTTAGCTCTAAAAATAACTTTAGGTTTACATTAAGAAGGGCCAACTCTAAGTATTTTATTTTTATTTTTTTACATTAATAATTGTTGATTGTGATAAAAAGAACCCTTCTAACTTTATTATAGCTTTATTGAAAAGAGAGACATATTTATATATAAACATGGGATCTCTATTTTAGGAAACTATTATTAGGCTAATTGACAAATTAGCCTAATTAACATTTATCTATTAACTAATTTGTACCAATAATATGGTAACTCATATATACTATTATGGTAACTAATATATATAAATATAGTAACTAAGATTTATATTTATATATATTTATAGATAATACAACCCCTTAAGTTAATCATACCCAACTTGTTACAAAGATAATTGACTTGAACTCCATTTAAAGCTTTTGTGAATATGTTCTCAAGTTGTTCTCCGGTCCGGTAAAAATCAAGTTTTGTTGAATTTTCTCACGAACCACAATCAATTTCAATGTGCTTGGTTCGCTTATGAAATACAAATACATGATTTAATGCAATATGAAGAGCAGCTTGGTTATCACATCATAGTTTAGCTATATTGAAATTTTAAGTCCGATTTCATGCAAGAGAGTTGATTTATCCATATTATCTCGCACACAGACTGTGCCATTGCCCTATATTCTTGATCTACATTGAATCGTGATACAACGTTTTGCTTCTTACTCTCCCATGAGACTAAATTTCCTCCAACAAAGAAGTAAATCTTCTATCCATTTTAGAATCTGCCCAATCTGCATCTGAAAAACATTTAATATGAGTGTGCCCATGATTTTTATAAATGATACCCGTCCGGTGCTCCCTTCAAGTAAAACAAAATTTGACCTAATGCTGCCCAATGATGAACGGTTGGAGATGACATAAATCGACTAACAACATTGACCGAATTTGGATGAGTCATGGTAAGGTAATTCAACTTAACCAACCTTCGATATCTCTTAGTTTATTCAAATATTTTTTCATCTCCTGTGAGACACATGTACTGAGTCATTGGAGTACTACAAGACTTTGCTCCTAATTTTCTATTTTAATTAATAAGTTGAGGACATATTTTCTCTGAGATAGAAATATTTCTCTTTTACTCCTTAAAACTTCAACATCCAAGAAATACTTTAGCTCCCTAAGTCTTTCATATGAAACTGAATATGAATGAAAGATTTAAGAGATGAAATTCCTGTAGTATCATTTCTTGCGATAACAGTATCATATACATATACAACTAATATAACGATACCAACTCTTGACTACTTGTAGAACACAGAATGATCAGACTTGCTTTTCATTATACCAAATTTTTTAATAATTTAACTAAATTTTCCAAACAAAGCACGATGGCTCTATTTTAAACCATACAAAGATTTTCGAAGACGACAAACTCACCCTAACTCCCCCCATATTTTTGATATCAAGTTGATGTAAAAGGACAATAATGGTAGCGACCATTGAAATAAAAAATCGAACAGACAATAGGAGAAAAAGAGTCAGAATAATTCACCCCATAAATGAGCATAATCTTTAGCAACAAGACGTGCCTTTAATCGGGCAATTGCCCCATTCAGATTTACTCTAACTGCATACCCATTTGCATCCATTACCTCGTTTCCATGAAAGTAGATCTACTAAGTCTAAGTGTCATTGCCATCAAAAGCATTCATCTCCTCTGTCATTGCTTCTTTCCCACAAGGATTTGATATGGCCTCACACACATTCTTAGGAATAGAGACAGAATCAAGTGAAGCAATAAAAACAAGAGAAAGACGACAAGCCGTTATAAGAAACAAAAGAAGAAGTAGGATAAGTACACTGTCATTTACCTTTGTGTAATGCAATAGAAAGATTATGGCTTGGGACTGGATCTGATGAGGAAGTAGTAGGTGTATGACATGGATCTAGAGGGTGACGCCGGAGTAGACTTGAATAAAAGGACTCTTGACAGGAGCCGATTTTGGGATAGGTGCGGAGGGTGTGATAGAATACACCAATAAATCATCATCTTCTCTTTGATGAATCAGAATCGATGAGGATGGAAAACAAGGTGTGCCTTCCATAAAGGTAACATCAATTGAAATAAGATATTTGTTAATACTTGGACAATAACACCTATAACCTTTCTAAAGATGAGAATAATCAAGAAAGATACACTTCAAAACTTGGGATCTAATTTAGTGACATGTGGACGAACATCTCGAACAAAACAAGTGCTACTAAATATCCTAAGGTTAATAGGAAATAACGTCTTATTAGGAAAAAGGATTTTATAAGAGAACTCACTATGAAGAATATTGGATGACATGTGATTAATGAGAAAACATGTTGTAGAAACTACATCAGCCTCAAAAGGTTTGGGAACATTCATTTGAAATAAAAGGGCCCGTGCAATTTCAAGAAGATATCTATTTTTACGTTTAGCTACACCATTTTGGGATGGAGTGCCAACATAAGAGGTTTCATGAAGCATGCCATTCTGACCCATATACGACTGGAATAAACTGGACATATACTCCTTGGCATTATCACTTCGTAAAGTACGGATGAATGTATTGAACTGAGTTTTAATCTCAACACAAAATGTACAAAACAAAAAAAATAACACAGAACGATTTTTCATTAAATATAACCAAGTTACACGAGAGTAATCATCACAAAAATAACAAAATACCTAAAACCAGATTTAGATAGAACGGGATAAGGATTCTAAATATCAGAATGAACTAATTTAAAAGGAATAGTAGCACGTTTATTTACTGTAGAACTTGGACTGAGACAATGTTTTGCAAACTGAATGATTCACAATCTAATGAAGACACCTTACTATATTGTGGACAAAGTTTTTTAAGCAAAGGTAGAGATGAATGTCCCAACCTACAATGAGCCTCGAACAGAGAATTAATACTTGATCTAGCAAAAGAATATGAGTGTGGTGTGTCAAGAATGTATAGGCCTGTAGACTTATGTCTTTACCAATAATCTTCTTCATAAAAAGATCCTGAAATAAACAATGATTAGGAAAAAATGAGATGATAAGATTACGAGTTAGTTGATTGATAGAGCAAATTAAAGGATAAATTAGTTAAATGTAAGATAGATGATAGAGAAAGTAAAGGAGTATGATTGATAGTGCCAGACTCACGAATACAAAATAGAGACCCATCAGCTAAAATAACAGTAGTAGTGTTAGCTTTGAACTGAAAAGTAGAAAAGAGACTAGAATTTCTTATCATATAATCAGTGACACCATAATCAATGATTCATTTAAAAGAGGAGGAAAGAAGATATGCACTTTGTTTACTTGAATCAACAATATCAGTGACAGAGGAAGATGAAGACTTGAGTGATTCCTGAAATTCTGAGAATTTGTTAAATTCATCTGCACAGATAAGGACCGATTTATCAGAGGCATCATCAGTGGATGCAATATGGGCTAAGTGTTTTTTTGCTGATTTTTATACTAGCTTTCTACATTCAAACTTCATATGTCCTTGCATATGACAGTAGTTGCATATAATACTGCCTAAATTCGTCGTTCGAGTTTCAAAGTCATGTGAGACTACCTCTGTTGTTTCCATGACTAGTTGGTCTTCCAGGTACATATTTAGTGAAACAACCCCATAGCTAATTTT
This sequence comes from Kaempferia parviflora, assembly GCA_037177295.1. Classification (NCBI taxonomy): domain Eukaryota; kingdom Viridiplantae; phylum Streptophyta; class Magnoliopsida; order Zingiberales; family Zingiberaceae; genus Kaempferia; species Kaempferia parviflora. The sequence continues at coordinate 2,828 of JBAMIE010195023.1, read as the reverse complement.
TTTTTTCAATAATTAAAAACATGAGAGTAATTGCAAAACATAAAGTAGTCAAGACATTATCGAATCGAGTTCTTATTACATCAACTTAAATCTAGAGTAGCAGCGGAATGGTAAGCGAGAGGGTCTTCGGGATGTGCCACCATTATTCCAAGTTTGCTCGACTGTCAGGACCTTTGGCCTCATCTGTCTCATCTCCTGAAATAATCAAATCAAATGATTCTAAAAGACTCAACATGTTCAAATCTTTACTCTAAGAATTGGGATCACAAGCATAATTCAGAGACACGTAAAGGGTCGATCTATGCCAAATACTTATATGTTGTGTACGATTTTAAACTTAATTTTGAACATAACATATCTTGCACGAATATAAACATAACCTACCATGAACATGACTATGTACGGGCATGAGCCTAAATTTAAACATGAACACAATCTTAGACATAATGTAAGCTTGCAAAAACCCATGATTTTCCATGAACATAACATAAGCATATCATAAATGAGTTCAAATTGATGCCATCGGCACTATAACGTAATTGTTTGATTAAACATAACCATAGCGCTGGTCGGTAGGAATCCGAACCTCGGAACGAACCCACTACCCATACATAATTTGGCAAGCTCCCCGGGCGTAGGTCCCAGGTTCATAACTTAACCCATACATAATTTGGTTAGCTCCCCAGGCGTAGGTCCCCGGTTCATAACTTAACCTATATAATTTTGGTAAGATCCCGGGCTTAGATCCCCGGTTAGGTCCCCGGTTCATACCATACCTATATATAGAGATCCTTTGGTCATAGTCAACCTTTTGCATAAATCCATTGTAATTATTAATCATTGGCCGATAATAGAGGAAAGGGAGGGATGACATTGACATGCAAAAACAGACTGTCACAACATTTTTTTTTAAGAACAAACGTAAATTAAAATTTCCAACGGCTTAACCTCCTGAGTACATGTATAATTCGAAACTTGTTAATGAGAGAAGTAGTTATCATGCATATGATTTAAAGTTATCAAAAGCTATTTTATGTTTAACTCTCACTAAAAGTACTAATTATTTGCATAACTACAACTAGTCCTCATTACTAATTAAAAAGCATTGCACATATATCTGAAACATTACATGACATTACAGTAATTCGTGTTTGTGAACTACTTATACCAGAACTTTCTAATAAACGTATTAAACATGTACTTATTTGTGCAGACCATCGTTGAGTTTTTCGTGGACCGGTTAGAGCAAAAATAGAAAATAAGCTAGTGACTAATAATAAAGACTATTAGACTGAGATATGACATTGATGAATGAAATAAAATTCAGAGCAAGCTATGGTTTGGACGTATAAGAACATTGAGATTAAAGCAATAACATAGATTAAAGAGAAAATTGATTTATGTACAAGTTGAAGTTTTGATGTTGATTGTAAAATGATGAGAAATAGAATTGCATGCTGTACGTGGATAAGAGTGAAAATAAAATTGATAAAATAACATGAGAATAATGAATAATTTAAAAATTGAAAAAAATTAATTAGATATGAATAACTAGGACAACTTCCAGAAACTTACTCGACTTACGAAAAAGAGTCGATGCATAGGATCTGTTTCATACATAATCATGATATTGGCACCATATATGATTTGATTAAGATATAAAAAAAAAGGATATTGAACGTACTTGAACACAAGTACTTAATACTAGATGATCTAGTTAGTGCATGAGAAATAGACATAATACTTGCTTAAACATAGTAAATGTGCTAAAGATATACTTCGTAGTCTAATTATTAGAGTAAGGGATAGGAACATGCCTCTTAATATCGTCTACGTTCCGTTGACATTACCACGAACTCCTAGCGGCTCCCTCTCTCTCCCTCTCTTTCCCTCTCTTTTTTTTTCCCTCGTGGACGACCTAGCTCCCCTTTTATAATTGTTGCCCAATAATCAATTAATTCCTTTCCAAACTTGCAAAGATTTGGTATGGTATGAATCCTTTTATTTGGGAATAATTTATATTGTATCATATCTATCTCGATATATGCCTAACTTCATTGACATTTTTTTTATTATTCTTTTACTATTCTTCTCACTATTTCTATTTATATTTTATTATAGAATTTAAGATAAATAGAATACATATGCTAATAATTTAATTTAAGTTTACGATTTGCTGACCAAACAAATAACTTATTTATTATTATTATATTATATAAAGTTCTAACTTTATATATATATATATATATATATATACACACACACATTATTATTATTATTCGACTATTTAAATCCACACCTAATTAATTAGAAATTATATCTATGAATATGATTAACAATTCCACTTTAGTCGAACCGATCAATTTAGGCATATTTAGCTGGGTGTTACACCTAGACTTATTTACCAATTGATTAATTAATCAACCCCAATTCTAATCAATCACTAAATTTGAAATTAAGAACTCAACATGTCATCCTAATTTATCTTCAGGTACTACATTTAGTATTGCGACTCACCAAAGCACCACTAAGCTAAACGGGTGCAATATTTTCTATATGAGGAACACGACTAAATACATTTTGTAAAGAAGAGACTTCAAAGCCAGAGAGAATTTGTGATTTAGCAAACTCAAAGACATGAGATAGGCCAGCAAGGAAGCTCATAATAGCCATTTGCTCTTGTAGACGTTGTTGAACCTTCACAAGGACTAAAAGGCAAAAGCATATTAAGCTCCTCGTACGTTTTTTTGAATACAACAACAACAACAACCAAGCCTTATCCCACTAGGTGGGGTCGGCTATATGGATCCTTTTACGCCATTGAGCTC
>JBAMIE010194988.1:0-11624 GCA_037177295.1 Kaempferia parviflora | reverse complement strand
TATATTGGGTCAAATTGATGTTTGAGGGCATGGACATAATCAAGAGAGGTAGACGAACACATAGAATCTAGTTTCATGTCAATCCGAGATCGTTTGGTCCATCAACCGATTTTGGGCAAAAACCGGCTGATGAACCAAATGACCTCGGATTGACATGAAATTAGTTCCTATGTGTTCGTCTATATCTCTTGATTATAGACATACCCTCAAACATCAATTTAAAAAATATATATTGAGAACAATAATTTTTTTAACATGAATATGTTTGAAAAATTCAATTCATGTTCAAACATTCATTGCTCTCAACATATTGAGTTAAATTGATGTTTGAGGGAATGAACATAATCAAGAGAGGTAGACAAACACATAGAATTTAGTTTCGTGTCAATCAGAGATCGTTTTGTCCACCAGTCGGTCTTGGGCAAAATCGTTTGATGGACCAAATGACCTCGGATTGACATGAAACTAGATGCTATGTGTTCGTCTACCTCTCTTGATTATGTCCATACGTTCAAATATAAATTTGACCTAATATTGAGAACAATGATTTTTTTTAACATGAATATGTTTGAAAAATTCAATTCATGTTCAAACATTCATTACTATCAATATATTGGGTCAAATTGATGTTTGAGGACATGAATATAATCATGAGAGGTAGAAGAACACATAAAAATTAGTTTCATGTCAATCCTAGATCATTTGGTTCATTTACCCAAAATCGGCTTATGAACTAAATAATTTCGGATTGACATGAAACTAGTTTTTATGTGTTCGTCTATCTTTTCTAATTATGTCCATTCCCTCAAATATCAATTTGACCAAATATATTGAGAGTAATGAATTTTTTAACATGAATGTATTTGAAAAATTCAATTTGTGTTCAAAAATTCATTGTTCTCAATATATTGGGTCAAATTAATGTTTGAGAGTATGAATATAATCAATTGAGATAGAAGAACACATAAATTCTAGTTTCATGTCAATCCGAGATCGTTTGGTCTTGGGCACCAAACGACCTCGGATTGATATGAAACTAGTTCCAATGTGTTCGACTAGTTCTCCTAATTATATCCATGCTTACAAACATCGGATTGATATAAAACTAGTTCTTATATGTTCATTACCTCATCTAATTATTTTCATACCTTCAAATATCAATTTGGTATAATATGTTGAGAGTAATGGTTTTTTAAATTGTATTTGAAAATTTTAATTCATGTTCAACATTCATTGCTCTCAATATATTGAGTCAAATTGATGTTTGAGGGTGTGAACATAATCAAGAGAGGTAGACGAACACATAAAATCTAGTTTCATGTCAATCCAAGGTCATTTGGTTCATCAGCCGGGTTTGAACATAAATTGAATTTTTCAAATATATTCATGTTAAAAAAATCATTGTTCTCAATATAATATTAAATTGATGTTTGAGGGCATGTCTATAATCAAGAGAGGTAGACGAACACATAGCAACAAACGATCTCGGATTGACATGAAGCTAGATTCTATGTGTTCGTCTACCTCTCTTGATTATGTCCATGCCGTCACATATCAATTTGACCCAATATATTGACAACAATGAATGTTTGAATACAAATTGAATTTTTCAAACACATTCATTTTTAAAAATTTATTACTCTCAATATATTAGGTCAAATTGACATTTGAGAGCTTAGATATAATCACGAGAGGTAGAAGAACACATAGGATCTAGTTTCATGTCAATCCGAGGTCGTTTGTTCATCAACCGATCGATTTTGAAAAGAAAAAAATAGTCGAACTGATTTGTTCGAATTCGGAATCGATTCGATGATAAAAAAAATCAGTCGACTGATAAGGGTAAAATCAGAAATGGATTCGTCATTTTGAAACTTTCCTACGTGATTTGGTAATTTTGAGACTTTACCTATGCGTTCGGTAAAAAGCTGTTTTCAAAATATTATGACGAAGAAGATTATTAGTAAAGGACATGAGTTTTGTATCTTCTATATCTTGGTGCATAGGTTGCAAAGTCAATTTGCTATTTTAAAATAATCACCTCGTTTGAAGTACATTACTGGTTAGGTACTTAGGTCATCCTTTTCCCTCAATATTGAAGTACATTATGTCTAAATTGGGTTTAAGTATTTTGCTATTTTTGTTGATGATTATTCTTGTATAACATGGCTATATTTGATGAAAAGTCATTTTAAGTTATATATTTTTTCTCATTTCTTTGTGTTTTTTGCTGAGATTAAAACTCGATTTAATATTCTTGTACAAATATTGCGAAGTAATTATGTTAAAAAGTACTTATCAAAATATTTTGAAACTTACATGACTCAATATGGTATTCTTCATCAGTCCTTTTTGTAGACATACCATCCCAAAATGGGTTACTGAGAGAAAGAATAAACACTTTCTTACTGCAAGAGCTTTAGTATTTTAAATGCAGGTCCAAAATGGTTTTGGGCTGATACAGTTTCCACAACTTGCTTTTTAATTAATCCTATGCCCTCGTCTGTTCTTCATGATGAGACTCCTTATCACGTTTCCTTTTTAAATAAGTCATTGTTTCCTATTGAACCTAGAATATTTGGTTATACACGCTTTGTTAGGATATTCTTCGTCAGTTCATAAATCTTGATCTAAAATTCTGATGTGTGTTTTTTTGGGTGTTCTAGTGTTCAAAAAGGATCTAGATGTTACTATCCTAATCTTAGCAAGTATATTGTTACTTTTCTTGAAACCACACCTTTCTTTCTCTCTACTGATTGCCATAGTCAAGGGGAGGATAATGATTTATTATCTTATACCGTCATATCTTCTTTTCTTGATCCGTATTTGTTCTTGTTAAACTTCTCATACAGTAAGTTTATTCTTAGCGACATATTCATCTTGATCCACGTCCTGCCCTAGCTACTTGAAGTGGTCTTTCAGCTCTTCGCAAGGGTAAATGTCAATGTACTTATCCAATTTCTTCTTTTATGTCCTATAATCACTTATCTTCATCTTCTTGTTCCTTTATTGTATCTTTCATGAAACTTTATATCATCCTAGTTGGCATAATAATGCTATGATCGAAGAGATGAATGCTCTGGATGACAATTGTATTTGGATCAAATTACCTGTAGGGAAAAAGACAATTAGATGCAAATGGGTGTTTGCAGTTAAAGTCAATCATGATGGGTCTATTGCTCGATCGAAAGCTTATCTTGTTTCTAAAGGCAATGCCCAAATTGGAATGGATTATTTTGGTACTTTTTCTCTTACTCTAAACTTCTGTTTGGCTATTTATTAAAATTGATTGTGTGAAAAGATTCAACGAGGTTTGATTTCTATAGGGTATGTGAAGATAGGAGAATAGTTGGGAGATATTTTTATAAAAGCTTTAAATGAGGTTCATGTTGATTATCTTTTTGATGGGCATGGTCAATACTCCATCTTTCGGGGAGTGTTACACGTTATATAAATAAAAATAAGAAATATGGGGATATGATTTGGTTTACCTTGATTGTAGGGATTTGATGAAGTTTAGATACTCTTTATATATGTATGAGATTGATGAATAAAAAATATATGACATATTTTAATTCGTTCAAAATTTCTTAACAAGAATAATTACCAAATACTTAAAATTTGGATTTAAAATTTAAAATTATTCTTTTTGTATTATTGATTTCAAATTTAAAGTTCATCTTGATTTCTTGTTTGCATCATTCTGATCTAAAAAATGGCGAAGATTTCATCTTGTCGATCACTTCTAAGGGAATACAGAAAAGCTAGCCGAGTTTTGTGGCCGTCTATGATGTGGCTCCACGTGTGTCATTTGTGGATCTCAAACCAACATGTTCACTTTCCACGTGCATCATTTTATAGATCTTAAGCTAACATTCCCTCTCTTTGCATGGGCCATTTTGTAAATTTCAAGCTAGCATGCCCATTTCTCTCCATGTGTGTCATGTCATAGATCTTAATGCTAGTGTTTCCTCCTCTCTTCGCATGCATCATTCCACGGATGTCAAGTCGGGGTGCCCTTCTCTCTTTGCGTGCATCACAGATCGGAAGTCAACATCCCCTCCTCTCTCAACATGCATCACAAGCGAGCCTACCCTTCTCTCTCCACATGCATAATTCCTTGGATCTCAAGCTGACATTCCCTACACTCTTTGCTTGCATCATTTCATGGATCTCAATTAGGCATGCCCTTCTCTCTCGGTGTGCATTATTTTGAGGATCTTAAGCTGGCATGCCTATCTTCATTCCACGTGTCATTTCATGATCTCAAGTTGAATGAGGCTTTATTTCTCTTCGTGTGTTATTCTGCGAAGATCTCAGGTTAGTCAGGCCTCCCTTGCATGCATCATTCTGCTGACACTTTAGGGGGAACAAATCCTCTCTCTGTGTGAGCCATTCTGTTGGCATCTCAAGCTGAATCTAACCTCTAGCTGCGTGTGTCATTCTATAAAGTGGACAAATAATATATTTGTAGCAAGCTAGTTTCTACAGTAGATTTAAACAAACTCAAGTGTCAGGAAGATATGTGCAAATATGTAAAAAGTAAAAGGTTATTTGTAATATGTTATATTTATTAATAATATATAATGGTAGAAAAGACTACTTAGCGTTTTGATCCATAGAGTGATGTTAGAGGAGAGTGGCTTGGATTGGGAAAACGACATTAATTGAGGAAACATGGCAATAGAAGACTTGGTCGGCGCCCTTTAGGAGGTGGATTTGTTGACGTCCTTCAGGAAGTTTTTTTTTTCCCTTTTTGTGAGTTATTATAATTTATATAACAATTTATGTAATCAACTAGAAACAGATACTCTTTATGCTTCAACCTGACAGGGAACATTAGATAAAATAGGAAATTTAGTCCAAGGCATAATTTACTCTTATGCCTAAATCATTGATGGAAGTAGTTATTCCCAGGGCTATAAATACATGTATTGCAATCCTATTTCTATAGAGTAATAGGACAACATTTTAATCTCTTTTAACTTGGTCAAGTTTTCTAATGTGAAACATTTTTTCTTGATCACCATGGACCCGTTGTTTAACTCAACAAATCTGTTGATATGGCTTACAGTATTTTTAATCTGCTTGATCATAGAGATTTCTACCAAGGCTTCTGCACATCTGCTAAGTGTTATATTTTGTATGCTACTAGGATGATGCTTATCATTCGCAATGTCCATATGATCCACCTGATCTGAATAAGAACATCACCGAAATCTTTGGAAAGTTGATAAACATTTATAGAGGTAAAGAAAGGATTTCTCTGATGTTCAACAATATCTGTCATGCTAACAGTAAGTTTATTGCTTTGCTTCAGCACTAGGAGATGAAAGAAGATCATTTAGCTACTACAAGGCCATTCCTGTTATTGAGAAATTACCTTTCAGAATTGAAAGTGTTGATCAGGTGAAGAATCTTCCTACAATTGGAAAGTCGTTGCAAGATCATGTAAGTAAAATTTATTAAACAACAATTTCACTGTTAAATAAATTAATGATTTCTCTTGTATCCAAGCTGCTATTACCTACTTGTCATTTCTCAACAACGCTAAGCTACTTATGTTCTCACACAAGTATGGTGCTGTTCTTAGTTGTTGGTTTACTACAGTGCATTTACATTGTGTTTAACATGCTATGTATGTTTAACATTGTTATCTACTTGTTCAACTCACAATTAAGCTTCTAAGATGCTACTAGAATTAGTTGAGAACTTTGGCTCATTGAGTTCATGGATGTTATTAGATTTCAGTCTCATTGTTTTCCTCACTACAGGCCACTGTTAATGATTTAAGATGCTACAATAACTAGTTGAGAAGTTTGCCTGATCGACTTCATGGATGCGCTATTAGATGCAAGTCTCATTGTTTTCCTCACTATCTAGCAATGTTTAAAATGTCAATTCGATAAGGATCCAGAGATCACGTGAACATGGTAAATCCCACTGGTGTTTAACTGGTAGTATGATGACATTTTGATTGCTTTTCCATTACATTTGAAACACCCTTTTTGTTTTTTTTTTTAACTTTTGTCTATATTTACTTATAAGCATTAATAGTTATTATAGTTACCTTTTAAATTCTAAAATAAATACATTAGTATGGTGGATTTAGATCTAGCCCTTGTTCATATGAAGCTGGATTTTCCAACTCGAGTCATCTCCAGATCATCCAACATCTGAAAATGATCCTGAGTTAGCTCAAAATAAGTAAGATTTTGCAAGATCTTACCTTTATCATGTCCTAACATCTTAAAACTGCAAATCTGGTGATGTCCTACCTCGCAAACAAGTATGATGAATCAATGTTCCACACTCATTTCTTTTCATCATTTTTGTCAAGTTTCTACCTTTCCATCCATGCAACGGATCCATTTTTAGGCCTTCCTCATGTTGTACCAAGAAGGCATCAATTGAATCTTCTCTAGGTGCATTTAGCATTCTTATGTTAGTGTAGCTGCATGATATGTGGTTCAAGAAAGTTGTTTGTGTTAAGTATCTTCAAGGTTTGCTTTCTCAATTTTGGTGTTAACCCTCAAAATAGACAATTTTTGTTAAAAGTTTAAATATTTCAATAGTACAATATTCCTTGAGAAAACAAAGTAAAGTGAAATTTTAAAGGTTTACCTTAGTTCCATTTGCATCACCATGTGATAGTCAAGCTTTCACTAAAACTATCAAAACTATTGTGGATACTATAGACTTTATGGTTTCCATTGTCATATTGTGTCGTTGTGTTCAGAGTTTGATCACATTACATAGGGCAAATAAGTTCTCACATGGGGTCATATGGTAAAGATATGTGAAGTTGGATTAAGATAATTTCTTATAAATATAAAAGTGATAAACGATAAATTGATAAATGAAATTAACAACAAACTATTTAACATATAAGCTATTTTAGGTGGCATTTGATTTAGGGTTTGCAAATTGAGGGAACGATATAATAGAAATATAAAGTGTTTGGTTAATGGATTTGGGAATAACAATTTTAGAATCATTCCTAAATAATCTGAAATTGATAAAACCTAATTAAAGTGGCGGGTTTAGCCTATAGCATACTGCAAAGAAATGAGCTTATAGCAGACCGCAAAGCGGCTAGAGGGTGGGAGGAGTTTTTTTTGGAGAGCATGCGCCCACCACCACTACATCAATGTGGCAAAAAAAAAAGGCAAATACGCTCGCCCCCAGCGTCCCCGCCAATCCGTCCTAGGGCCAATACGGAGGAGGTAAATCATGGGTGGCTACTAGCCATAAGTGCAAATGGTCAAGACACGGGGGAGGTATATGCTCGGGCGCGTCGAGATTCGACTCTAGACCTTATGTGGCAAGCTCCCATATCTTAACCATCGCACCTCCCCGAGGGGACACCACCACTACATCAATGCCTCTTGTTGAGATGTTTCTACTATTTCATTATCTATTTAATGGAAGGAATTATGTCTTGTAGGTTGTGGTTGTTTGTGTATGTTTTATAGGTTAAGGCCAACTTGATCATCTTACTAATTGAGTTGTTGAGATCCATGAGTTCACTTGACCATTGTGGGACCATGAAATTTGCAAATGCATTTTCAGCGGAGGTCGTCATGACTTGCAAATGCTACCATGAAGCCACCATGGAGTTGCGGCAGCCTCCATGACCTTGCGAGGTTGTCGCAAGTTACAGCGACAAATCACTACAAAAATATTTTGCATCTGAGACAATTTGGGATTGATTTATAAAAAATTTTCGTTGCAATAATATTTGGGACAAATTATGGGATGAAAAAATTTTCGTCCCAAAACTTCCATTGCTAAAGTTTGCGACCAAAAAAATTCACATTTGTTGCCAAATTTAGCAACGAGTAAACTTTTTGTTTGTTGCAAAATTTGCAACAAAACGAAATTCGTTGTAAACTTTTTGGGACAAAATATAGATTCACCCTAATTTTGGCGATGAAAACAATTTTCATCCGCAACGAAACAACATTCGTCCCCGAATGCGGCTAGGCAAAATTTTGGGACAAATAAAAATTGTTGGTAAATTTGCAACGAATATGCTACAGACACTAATTAATTTTCGTCCTAAAATCTGGGACGAATTGTGAATTCGTCCTAAAATCTTGGACGAACCCACAAATTCGTCCCAGATTTTGGGATGAATTTTGGTACGAAAATTAATTCGTCGCAATATTATCGTTAAACAGTAATTTTCGCAACTTATTATTTTCGTTGCTAAATTCGTCCCTAAATCTATAAAATTTGACTAGAACCAATTTATTTCCGTAATTTATTGTGTTAATACAATATAATCAAATACAACACACCTGTTTACAACAAAAACATACAACACACCATATAACATATCCAATTTAACATATCACACATCCTAATTAACATTTCACACATCAAATCTACAATAATAATTTAAGTTCAAAGTTGTCAAACACAAAACCATACAACAAAGTCACATATCAAATGCATATAAGCCATGATATCTAAAAATATCCAACACTCCAAAAAGTTCAACAAGTTAGTTCATAATAAACTACGCATATCAACTCATCTTCTTCTGCTACAAAAACTTTCTTCTCAATCCAATCTTCTTTTCCTGCATCAAAACAAAATAGTTCATTTATAACAAGAAAGATAATTACTTAAGCTAACAAGAAAAATAAATGTAATATGTAGTAGTCATATGCAGCAACAATAGAACAACAAAACACTAAACAATGAATTTCTATAAAAAAAATGTAAAATTATGAAAAGACAGAGTCAACAATATCTTAACCAATTTAAATTAACCATCATATGTTGTAGTTTATGAGATGGAAGAGTGCAAGAAGTTGAATGCAAGGTCCATAAACATATACCATGTATTCATGTTAATGGAAACTAAAAGCAGGAACATAAGAATCATCTAGTTACACATATAAGAATCAATAATTTGCTTGCTTATAGAGGAATCTAAAAGCTCAAAAGTTCAAAAATAATGCAAGGACATAACGATATAATATATAATTAATACAAATGATTATCCAACATAATTTACTAATATTTACTTTTTCTTCCGACGTAGATTTCTCCTCACCAACCATGTTAAAAATAAATTAACAATATTAATAAAAAATATAAAATTGTTAGGTTCTCAATTCAATGATCAATGTCTAAAACACTAATTATGAGACAAATAACAATTATACATAACTAAAATCATGAAGAACCATCACCATCGTCGTCGTCATTGTCGCCACCATCATCACTGAAACGAGGAGGAAATTGACTTGGAGCGGACCTCAACCGAAGGTGTTGCATTATTAAATCTTGTTGTCGGCGCAACTCGTTAATTTCTTGATCCCTTTACAACCTTAGTTGATCCATTTGTGCCCTTTCTTCATCCTTTGCAATAATATTCCCTTAAGATGGCTAACCTCTTCAGTCAAGGCATTAATTTTGGCCCTTACTGTTGCTGGTGGAGTGGAAGAAGATGTACCAGCTAATCTTTGGGTTTTGCTCGAGGAACCCATCCCCAATATCCTTCTCCCTTTTGGTCCTCCACTAGCCTCAAGCCATAAAGTTAGATTATTCCCAAAGGACTCAGACCCCTCGCTACCTTGTGTGCTTGTGTGGGCTAAGCTCGAGCTCATCATATCTTTCCTGAATTTTTAAAATGCATATCATATTAATTAGATATAATAGAGAGAGTATGTACCTAACTAATATAATCTAAATTATAAATTAAGATCAAATAAAAAAATTCCCAACCTTTACTGCTTTTGCTCTCTCCTTACTCCATGTTTTATCTTTTTTTTTTTAAAGTGCGGGTGAAAGTATCAATGAAAACAAACTCCTTCCCAATCTCCTTAGTCTAAAAAATTATGATAGAAATAATGAAATAATTTGTTATAGAAGTCAAAATTATTGACAGAGTTAAAAAATTACCGTACTCATCTATGTTAATGTTAATGGAGCCTCCCGCATATATCGCAGATAACTCATCAGAATTGTAAGATTGATTCATTCTATTTTGGTTACTCCTTTGTTGACTCTCCTCAGTTGCCCAAAAATCGGTAATCATCACTCAATTTTCATCGTGATGAAGTCTAGCTTTTTGGCCCGAGTCTTGGCATGATTTAGTACATGCCTGATATGATCACCACTTTCTTTTTTTAAATATTTTTTTGATCTCCATCTTGTCACTCTGGTCCCAATGATGAAGCTGCTGAAATGGAAAAAATAATTAATTATATATTTACTTTTATTTTTTTATATAAACTGAAGGGGATATACCTTAAACTCATTCCACCATAGTTGCTTTATGGCCGGTGCTTGAATAAGTCAATGATGCACCTCCCTTATTCATGATTCGATTAATCTCGTGAATTACCCTTACATGATTTTCAAATATGCATTAAATTATAAAAAAATAATGTTAAATATTTAAGATAGTTAACAAAAATAAAATATTTTTCAATACGTACGAATCGATGGGGACTAGAAACTTTGTATCGTTTTAATATCAACAACTGAGGAAGAGGCGTGGGAACTTATGATTGCACTGGCAACTGTACCGGCGACACGGCTAGAGGTGCATGAGAAGGTCCAGCTTAATCAGGGAGTGGCATAGGAACAGTGAAAGGTGATGAATCTAACTGGCTGTGAAAACTCTGTCTACTTTCCACCCCGTCGAAAGATATGCTGAAAATTCAAATATAGGATAAAGTAAATTGCAAATTTGATCAATAATGAAGAACATTAAAAAACTTACCATATTAGCTAACAGCTTAGAATGCGAGGACAAAAATACCAGATGTCACCTCTAATGACCTGTAGGAAAAATATAGTGCATTAACTGATAAAATATATAAATTTAAGAATAAGACAGTATATAAAAAACTTATTGAGTTATGAGTTTGGTAAATTTGCACAACTTACCGACCGCGGCCAGCCAGGCGCGATCGTAGCCACCCACGGACGGTCGTGGCCTGGCGTGGCCAACCACGTACGGGCGGTGCATGTAGTCAAGAGAGGGGAGAGGGGAAAGTTGAAGCGGGAGAGGGTCTTACCGAGCGAATCGCTAGAGACCACAGGCGTCGCCGCCGCCTACCCACTGAGAGAAGAAAAGAAATGTGTAGGGATCGGGCTAGGTGGATGTATTTAGGGTTTTTAGGGACGAAAGAATTTCATCCCAAATTCATTGACGAAAATATTTTTCATTCCTGATTTGGCGATAAATCCAGGATTCGTCCTAGGTTCGAAAAAAAAAAAACGAAAGGCCTAAATATGGACCTAGAGATATTGGAATTTCATGAAACAAGTTTCCATGTGTTCGTATTGTTCTCATGATCATAAATACGACCTCATCCTTATTTTGACAAAATAAATTGAGTGTAGTTATTTTTCAACAGGAATTAGGTTAAAATTATACATATAAAAAATTACCACACTCAATTTATTAACTAAAAATTAATAATGAGGTTGTATTTATGATCATGAGAATAATACGAACACAGAGAAACTTGTTTCAAGAAATTCCGATATCTTTTGTCCATATTTAGGCCTTTAGTTTTTTTTTTTTATTTTTTTATTTTTTAAAGTTTTTTTCTGAATCTAGGACAAATTTGTGTTGAAAAAATTGCCACATAATT
>JBAMIE010194968.1:0-11626 GCA_037177295.1 Kaempferia parviflora | reverse complement strand
GGAAGAAAAAGATTATTTGTTCTTTGGCTTAATATTGTTTTTTTAACTTTCAAATTCTGGAGTTTTATATGCATGGTTTTTTTAGGCGGTTCTTCATGGCCCATCCAAATGGCTTTGGCCTTTGGCTCGCCATTTGTACCATTTCTCTTGATCAAATTCTAGCTATCTAGTTTTGGATAAATAATGAATAAATAATATCAAGTCATTGTACATTATAATTTTGAATTGTTTTTTCCACTTCTTGTCAGTGAATATTTAAGGTTTTGGTTTTGCGTGAAAGGCCTTAAATTAATTGTTAAAGGTAAGAACAAATTAGTAATCATATATTATTATATTTGTTAAACAAATCAACATTAATTCAAGGTTGAAGATGGAATTAGATGCGTATAATTAAGTTAATGACTCTGTGACAAGTATTCCTATGACTAAGTTTTTCTTGTTAAGTCCATTTCTAAGCTAAGTTTATCTATAATCCATCTTAGAAAAATGTGTGTGCTTGGACTTTTGCCAAATCAAAATTTTCAGACCTTGGAATAATCTACTACAAAGTAATTAGCGTTATAATTAATGTATTCATATATAATTCACCATGTCTTCTTATTAACATGTTATCTAAAAACCATTAATTAAAAATGGCTCTCTATGACGATGCTACCTAAACCTCGGTTCCTTGTACGCAAAGTTGAAAATTCTTCTACCGTGTGTGAGACGAGCCTTTTAGCGAAAGATCTATTTTCGGTAAAAGGAAATTAACCTTAGTAGCTTTAGAAAGGTGTAACTTGACCTTTGTCTTTGAAAGTCATATAGTGTAGAGGAACTTATTCTTTCTTTACTTTCGATTCGTTTGCGGCTTGTGACCTTTGAAAGCAATTGCCCAAAGTGAAACTATCAAAGTGAGAAAAATACTTGTTATTGTATACAACTTTGAAGATACTTATGCATGAAGAATAGACATATTTGGCATAGAGAGAATGAACACTTGGTTGGAATATTTGTAATTATGCAACTGAATTTTCATCATGAAAGCTACATAGTGCTCTTTTCTTTCTTATTTCAATACATTAATCAAATGCAAGAACCATGTGGCTTTGCCTTCACTTCACGGTTGATTTGATGATGAGAAAGGAAGCATCTTTGTTTATTTATTTATTTTTATTTATTTTTTGCTTTCATATTTACTTGAAGGGGAGCTTTTACTATCACATCCTTATGATCATGGATTCAAGTCGCATAAACTGTTTCTTATAATGCATAATATAAAGTAAGACTGCACAGATCATCTTTTTTTAAGGATCCAACAGGTGCTTCATGCATGAAACCCTCCTTTACTTTCATATTTACTTTGGAGAACATATCTTTTATGTTGGAAATCTAGGTTGCTTTCATATTTACTTTAGAGGGCATATCTTTTATGTTGGAAATCTAGAGGCTGGTACCACAGTTATCCATCTCATACAAAAAAGATTCCATGTTGGACTTGCATCATGTTGCACTACAAACACCACAACCTATTAGCAATTTGGCCAGCCAATCTACTGACCTAAGTCGATTTCCATCACTTTCAATGCAATAATCATTATTCGAAACTAGCATGCTATTTGAGGCAAGTTAAGGCCTACTAAGTCGAAACCTTTTGACTCACTTAGACCATTTCGATAGTCTTGGTCCTAACTCCACACACCTAACAAGCAAATGAGCAGAGATTGGCCATGAGCCTACTTTTGCCATCCACATTAAACCTAAAGTGTGCACAAGATTCACAGAAGTTATAAAATTGAGTCAGCTTTGAGTAAAGGAGTTGCAAGTCAAAGTTTTCTTTTTGCATATATAAATGTGTTCATATCACGGAAAGATTAAAACAAAACATGTGTTATAATTGAGACCTGCTATCGTGGAACATGTTTATGGATGCAATTAAGGCAGACTTAAAGGGATTGGTCGGTAACTTTTGTGGTTTGGTCCAGCACCAATCGTCATAATCAAACTAAAAGAGCAGACAAAAAGGAGAAGAGTTGATTTTGATGTGTTTGTTGCATGACATGAATTGGATCATAGAGATTAATGAATTATGTTTCCTGTAAGGTCAAAGAGAAAAGATTTCACTGAGTTCAAATAATCATGATCTTGGTAAAAAAATAACAATGATAAAGCATTAGAATACAATTTTGTATCTGATTGTTTGGGTAGAGTGAGCATATAGAGGACTGAGCTGCAGTATTAAACATCAATCAAACTATGGCTTAGGTGAATCTATCATAACTGAACTACGACTGACGAATATCACTTCCACCAACGCTATAATTTTACTCAAATAAGTCTTCAAAGCATTGTTATGCAAGTGGAACATAATCGACTCTGTGCAATCTTCATATCTGAGACCAAAAACAATGAACTTTGATCCAAGGTAAAAATTACAACAAAAAAGAGAGGAGAAAAATTAAAGTGTGAAAGATGAGATGACAGAAAAGAAAAAAAAAAATCAATTAGGTCAGTCAATATCCATTGGCAAAGAAAAAGATCCATCAATATCCCTTGACTTTATGTAACTCATAATCTGTCCTGGTAATTCAGCAAGAAGTGTCTGAATCACTGATTTCTCACCACCTGCATGATAGTGGATTAATGAAGAATCAGAATTTCTCCACATCTGGTTTATGGAAATTGCTTTATGAAGAGAGTGAGAAATATCCTTGCGGCTTCTGCTTGGTGATGCAGGATCCAGCAAGATATGTTAATAATGTTCAGAAAGAGACTCAAAAAAAAATGAATAATGACATTTTTGGCATTCCACAAATAAGAATGGACTCTTGCTGTACAATATTGAATGAACACTTCTCAGTACAGAATTTTATCCATTTGTATTGAGAAAGTGTGCAAACACCATATTTCAATCAACATGAGTTGTTTAAGACTACATCATTTAATATTTACCGACTAATTAAATTTATTAACAACAATTCAAAATCAAGGATCTGAATTATTCGTTAAAAACTTCTCTGGTGCACCACCAATAATTGCAGTTAAGAGTTTAACAGGCTGCCATAAGTATGTGAATGAGTATCTACCTAAGATCTACCTAAGCCTGTGGGTTGTACTAGTTTTCTATTTTCAAAAGATTATCCCGTAAGTTGTAATAGTTACAAGTATATTCCCTTTTAGTCAAAGAACCAGCAACAAAACAAACTATTTCATCTGTACAGAAATATCTAATAAAGGCAGGTTCAAATAATATCAGTGAAATGAGAGGACTCAAGTTCCAAGCAAATGGTATTGGAAAAATAACAATGCATACTTTTCACATCACGCATAGCAGCAAACTGCACTATAGCTCGTGATGCAACTCTGCCAGTCAAGCTCTCTATTCGCTCACCTTTATCTGCATCTAGCATCTGCAAAGAATGAACATGTAAGGATAATGATTGAGAAACAGAAATTTCACAATAATCATTAGCAATCTTTGCAAAGAAAGCAAAGAATGTTTGTTTACCATTATCAGTTAATCATAATATTAGACTATTTAAACTAATCAAACAGAGAAATTCTGAAGATAGTGGATGTTTAGATCTCTGAAAACCACCTCCATCTCTTTGAAATCAGCCCCACCAACTCCAACGATGAGAATTGACAAAGGTAAATCAGAAGCCTTTACCAATGCATCTTTAGTCTCCTGCAAATCAGTAATCACGCCATCCTGGAGAAACATTTTGCAGCATAAAAATACAATCATAACAATTTGGATTAAAAAATATTTAAAGTTACATACTGTGACTATCAGCAATACAAAGTACTTTTGTTCACCATTACTCAGTGACTGCCCAGCAATTTGTGAAGCGGCATTAATTACATGGCCAAAAAGGGTAGGGCCAGCCAATGATACATTCCGTAGAGCACTTATATAAGCTGACATTATACCTTGAATACCCTCTACCTGAATAATTAAATATGATCAAGATCTGGGACAACATTCCAAGGTGATACAGCAACAACTCTAGACTTTAGATATGAACAGAATAGAACCCCATAATACGGCAAAATCTATCAAAACAGAGTGTAAAACAGATAATAGATTTTTCTTAACAAATCAGGTTGTTGGAGCACCTCAGGCTGATAAGTGCTTCCGTTTAGGTTAAAACAATGAGAAACAGGACCATCAATAGGCCTTGCTCCAAAGCCCCAGGCAGGAAAGTGCTTATGTGCATCATAATGCATCAATACCTCTCCAACTTCTAGGATTGCCTGCAAGTACAAAAGGCAAAAGTACTGCATCTCTTCTAAAGCAATGAAGGTGACAAAGAGACTAAAACAATATTGAAATTCATAAAATATTGGCTCACTCTCTGATAAGCATTTGGCCGACCTGAGGGGTCAATGTAGTGCAACGAATCAGGTAGGCGCGGATTTCCATTTGAGGCTAACAGAAAAGAAATCTGTCAGATTACACAGATTTCAAACTGATGCTAGGTCAAACTAGCAATTATAAAACAGAAGCTATCTCCATCAGGTGACACAACTAATATACACATACCTGTGAAATCAATTGCAACCATCAGATTCAGTTCACATCCTTCCAAGATATAATCCAAGAAAGTTTTACTTTTGGATCGTGAAAATTGTTCCACAAAAATCTGGCTTTTCAACACCTGTATGAAATAATGAGAATCAAATAGAGAAATTATTGTATAACTAGCATCTAGAAAGAAAAAAATCCATCAAAGTCATCATAGTTTCAAGTACAACCTTTCCTCACCTTATCCTCATTATCATGGAGACTCTCCCCATGACGATTTTGGTGAAGCTTTTCTAGTTCAGCTAATGATTTAACAACCTTTCTGTCAGGAACAAAAATAGATTAAATCTTCTACTTCTATCATGAAGATCTAATTATTCTAACAATCATTTAACCGTCATGTAACAGAAAACACCATATAGGTGTAACTACAAACAAGCATGCCTTTTATATTGATAAGGATAAGAAAATGAGAGAGAGAAACAGAAGAGCAACTTCACATGAAGAGGTTGCTAATACATTACCCAATCAGATCATGTTTGCCAGTGCTGCTGAAATTAAAACACTCTATAATGAGAGGGTTTTCCTGCAAAAAGCTCTAACAAAATGAGACAGCAAAAAGATAAATAATAATAATAATAATAATAATAACACAGAGATCAGTACTTCACTAAAAGTTTGTTGAAGATTCACAATAATTGGTTTCCACATTGGATTGCGATCATTCTTTTTCACTTCGGTTTTGCAAATTGGCGTAAGTACTCCATCCTCAGTTCTAGAAATCAACAAGAAAGGGTCCTTTGACAATCAATGAAAGAAGCATCAGTAGATATCAAACATCTCCCATGAAAGGATTTTCAAAAGTGATAAGATGCTTACACTTTTTGAGAAAAGATCTTTGTTTTCTAACTCCGAACAGCATAACACTATTTCTATAATAGATTTTGCGCCAAGACACTCTTCAACATGAACATTTAACTTGCCTGAAGCTCTGAGATGAGTCCTATTCTTTTCTGTCTGGTCAAGATGTAGTGTTAATGATCGGGTGGGTTTAGCAACTACCTGTAAGAAATGAAATACTTTATCTTAATTCATTTAACCAAAGTAATATAAGTGGTGATGGAAAGTTAGAGTTGTGTGCATCCACATACTTTTAACATTTATAGACAAGAGGATACGCTTACTCCACTACAGATTATTGATCGAGTTGATTACTCAGGTTATGGAACAAGATGCAATTAGGTATCAATTACCACACTGCTGGCA
Organism: Kaempferia parviflora; assembly: GCA_037177295.1. Lineage (NCBI taxonomy): Eukaryota > Viridiplantae > Streptophyta > Magnoliopsida > Zingiberales > Zingiberaceae > Kaempferia > Kaempferia parviflora. The sequence goes on along the minus strand of JBAMIE010194968.1, from coordinate 5,853 downwards.
TTATTCTTTGATGATAACACAAACTGATTAAAGTTAAACTGTTCCAAAAAACTAAATAAAATAAGGAATAAAAAGAGTAGAGCATCGTACAATCAAGCTACACCAATAAGAACTTCAAGTTTTTATTTTTCAATATTAGATTAAATCTATTTTTTATTTTTCTTCAGTTTCTCTACACTCTGAGCAAACAATCACCTTCATGCCTTTTAGATGCAACAGTTACATTATATCAGAAATTATTTACACTTTGTATCAATGCGTTGAAAATATTAACTTAATTTCAGCACTAATTTAATGAGGATTGTCATAAATAATAGTCTGATAACTAGAAGAAACAACACAGAAAATCTTGTGTCATCCATACTCATCCAGAATAGTGTTCACAATATCATACCTCAGAGAGAAGACAACTCGCTTCGCCTAGAAGTTGTTGCTCTTCCAACTTAAGCATCTGAATGGAATGAAAACTCTCATAACATATTTTTAAGTATCAACTAGTAAGAAATAGCTGATAACAGATTGCACTAAACAAAATCATATATATGAACTTAATTAGTGTTAGAGCAATTTAGTTGTCCAAGTATTTTGTAGTGGAACTGATCAACACTAAGAATTTCAATAACCGAAAATAATAATTGCTTTATTATGAGTGTTGCTCAAATAGGCTAAATTTTGTATTGACTAGAGTGGTCACGTAAGATCATACCAAATCTGGAAAAAATGAACAAGAAAAACAACTACTTATCCTTTGTGATGCTTTTGCTATTGTCACATTTGGTGATCTCACAAACTTTGACTAGACTAAAAAACAACAATAGCAGAGAAAATAAATATACAAATAAAAAATTATATGCAATTGATAATCCTTAAGAAAACTTACAAATACAGAATTAAATATATCTTACTGTTAACATATCTACTGTAAGATTTTATGTCTCTAACTGCAAAAGTAATTCTCGATTGTGGTATCCAAAAACCCAATCATTACCTTTTCAGGTACATGATGAAACTGTGAGTCAATGTCAAAAATGTGAAACCTGTAAAAATATTTGTATGCAGATGTCATGAGCTAAAATAATTATGAAAAAAAATATATAATACTCAGGTGGAAAAAAACTGTATAGCAATTTGAATCATAGTTTCCTAAAATTATACTGACAGTTAAAGAAACTTACACTACATGTTGCAGAACCTCAAATTCATAGTTCATGATAACCTTTCCAACCCATGCTGGATTTACTGTATTTAGTACCACTTCAGTCCGACCAATCTCGACAAGATTCCCATCTTTTTGTTTGACATAAACAACAGCTAAAGGATCACACTATAGAACAGGTTAGATTCAGGAAGATTGACAATTTATCTTCTAAATAACAAATGCTGAAATATTAATCATTAGTAAAAGAAGCACAATGGTTTTTGCAGATCCATAAAAACAACAATAAAATCCAAACTATGAAAACCAATAAAATCTGTCATGAAATACTAAAATTAATAACATTTGACATGTCACTTCTATACCACAAGATTTAATCAATGTACCAGAAATACAGAGATATATAAAGCTAGCTGCAATTTTGAAGCATAATTAACAGGTTCATGCTAATAACTAAAGAATTTTCTAGATCAAAAAGATGAGAAAAAGAGAGAAACAGATGGCAAAGTCAACCTAAATATACATACACACTAGTAGGTATTATGTATTAAGCAAAGGGAATTAATCCTTTAAGATGAAGAACCACAATTGCTTCTCTTAAAGTGCAAAAGAGCATTTTGATTACCATGCAGATAGGAAGTCATCAAATCAAAAAAGGGAAAAACATTTAAGCATAAAAAAGAGTGGTGAACATGGATTTATAGGTCATTATTCCATTGCATAATGTCAAGCAGATGTTATTTACTTAATTTTCAAAAGTCAAGATGGTAAATTCTAACTTTTACAAAAATTAACATACCTGTGGCAGTGCATCAGAGTCACTCAAGTTTGAAGCAGACAGAGACAGCTGTTAATCATGTTGTTGAGAAAAGTTTCATTAGTCTTTAGACACAAAACAATAAATCAATCTTACTGGCAAGGAATTACCATGGTAATAACTATTAGATGATGATTGATTAGATAACTGATTATTCGGAAGACCACTTGATGCAATCCAAGATTTGGGGATAAATTTAGGGTTTCCTTTAAATATTTTGTGTTTTAAATTTCTACAATTCTATTGAATTTGAATAATTGTTTTAAATGTTTAAAGTTGTTCAGATTTTTAGACGATATTAGAATTTTTAGGATAATCTAGATTGCTATTTTACAAGTAATTTGTCTTATTTCGAGTCTATAAAAAAAGATTAGGATCCCGTTAGGTTTTCAGTTTAGCTTCTTGTTAAGCTTCCACCTCACTAAAATGTTCTACTTTATACCATTATTTTCAAAACTTTATCATATCTGAATAATTCTAGGAAGCTGATTATCACAAAGCTTCCTAGCTCTCTAGAAACATAGAAATTGGTTAGGGAGGAAGTGAGTGCAAGAAGAGTGTGTCAAGAAAGTAAGAAGAACTCACAAGTATATAGAGCAACAGTGAGTTAAAAGTACACGATATACTCTTTAGCGAGAGTTGTAGCATATATGTGCTTTGTAAACAAGGAGATGTTGGAGCTGAGAGCCCCAAGAAGCATGTGGGTGAAGAAGTCTTTGGATGTAGCAGAATTGGAAAAAGATTGGTTTGACAGGAGCTTGAAAAAATGAAGTGTTGACCAAAGGCACGACATGGCACCATCCAAGAGGAGGAAGAGAGGCAAAGGTTGATCATTCTAAAAGTTGACACTATAGACACGAGGTATAGATCTTAAGAAGAAGGTTGTAGAACTACCCATGCTTAGTTGCAACTAATTCAAACAATGGTGTTTGTCCAACAGACGGAAAAGGGATCTTTGTAATGTCAAAATTGTTGGAAGGATCTTTGTAATGCACCTAGAACTTGGCAAATCTAAAGAATGTAAGCAAGAAATGAGAGCAAGCAAGTACAAAGGGCAAGAGGTCATTTCTCCACCACTAGAGACAAGTATTTAGCTTGCCAGATAGTTGTAGCATAAAAGCCTTTGTAAATTAATCCTTCCATATTAATCAATAACTAGAACTGAATTTTACAAGTGATACAGCGTATTGGTATTTGAAAGAGATTTCAACTGATTCCTTATGTTTTGAATATCTTTATTCCCACATGGCGGGTTCAAGAGAAGGGATTTTGGCCTAAATTTTTTAATTAATCAATATTTTAAAAGGATCATTACCTTTCTTCAAGCCTTCTTTTTTAAAGTGTTAAATTCCTTGATACAACCTTTAAACAAAATTTTCTTACTATATTATGGTTTCCTTATTCATTCTTTTTTTTTTTACAACAAGAAAAAAAAATGAGAGAAATAGTTTTTCTTTCTCTTGCTTTGAGGCTTCTTGCGAAGAGTTTAAGACCACTTTCATTTCTTCATTTTGAAGTGCACCTACGCAACACTTGTTGGTTGTCAGATCCAAAGTAATATTTCTCTAATAATCTTTCAAACTTTCATCTTGCAATCTGTATTATCTATTATATGCATTTAACCTTACCTAGTGGGTTTTAGATTTTGTGCTAAAGCACATCTCTGTTATATTCTGCTTTAATTTACAGAGAATTCAATGAAGAGATAAGATTCAAAATAATCAAAATGAAAGTAAATAGTTGGGACTAACACAGTTTGGTAACGGTTATGTAAATGAATACTGGTTCGCAGTTTGCAGTCAGTGAGAAATTATCTTTGAATTTGAACTCCAACTTCAAATTCAGAATCCAAGGATAAAGTCAAAAATAATTTAAGCTCGCAAGTACTCTTGCTCTTTGCTCGTTTTCACAAGGAATAGTTTCTTATCAAAGCGAACTTGCTTGCACTGTCTGATTTCAGATTCCAATTATTGCAACTCGCTTTCATCCACAATTGATTTCCATGTTTCCCACCCCAATTATACATCATGTTGGGCATAATTAGATAATAATATTTCGCAATAGTCTTAACTCAAGCACAGTGAACAACCTATCGAGACTGCATTGCCTACTACAGTGTCGAGATCTACTGACAAAACAAGAAAAAACATCTCGAAACAGTTAGGATACAGTACTACTTTGATATCAAAAGGAGATAAACTACTGATTTGAAACATCCCTTTTACTTCCCTATCCAATCTCAACGATCCTCAAGTCACAGAGATTCGAAACAACAAAGAAAGAAGAGTGGTTGCGATCTAGGGTTGTAAGCTGAGAGATCTAGGCGGGAGCACCAACCTCGATCTGGGTGAAAGGAATACGGGATCCTCGAGACGTGGGAAAGATGTCTGAGGTACCAACTGCGCCGGCGTTATTCATCCCGGCGCCAACAGCGGCGCCGTAGCCCGGGCGCAGGCCGTGGCCATCTTCGGAGAAGCAGTTTCCCATGGGAAGAAATCCACCGTGTCTGAGAGCGAGGAGAAGAAGGAGGAGGAGGAAAAGGGGCGGAAGAAGGCGGTTCCTACGGCGGCGACGCTAGCAGAGCACAGGAAGAAGAAGCATTCAGAAGAGACGAAGAAGCAGGAAGAAAGTAGCAGCGGAAGCAGAGGTGGGACAACAAGCGCAGTAAACAGAGCGGACAAATGGTGGCACTATTGGGTAAAGATTACATGCGGCATTTGGTACACAGTTCACTATTTACGCCACTTATTTTCTTCATAGTAAGAGGTTCCCACTGTCTCCTGTCAAGGGATTCGATCAAAGAAGTCAAAAGAGTGTGCGGAAACAGCAGTTTCCTGACAAATCATTGACTTGGACCAACTGATGGACGGTTATGATTACAGATATGAAATCAACCTTTTTATTAAAGTTATTTACCAACTTCTGCCACTGCCTGTCATAGCGCACCGTCCTGATTGGATGCGGGCCAAACTCTGCCATGGCCCAATTCAAATACTTTCTGGCCCAAAATTATCCGCCGTCAATCCTTCTTCTGCACGAAGTACAAAGTGATCTAACGGTGCAAAAAAAAAAAAAAAATCATTATTTAAATTTTATTAATATCACAATGTTTTTATTAAGTTTATTTTTGTTCAGAGGTCTCCAGATATATTCAACTATATTCCTGTGTTACGTAAAAGGAATTCCAATAAATGAAAAACCAAAACTTCAAGGCAAAGAATAAGAATCTGGGTAAATAGGAGCGCAGATCTTTTAGTCCGTAGTCTTTGATCTCCTCCTGATCCTAAATTAAGAGGGTCGTTGGATCAGATCAAAAAAGGTCAATACATGGATCCCTACCTGATTCAACGACCCTCCTGATCTGGACCAAGAGGGGACCAAGAATTATGGACTAGAGGATCCAGACTGGGGCATTAGCCATGAAATGGACAGCGATCTACTAGATTCTTGTCGACCAGCAAACATCCAGGAAAATAATGTTTTTTGAATCAAGAATCTTTGTTGATTACATCACATAGAACACATGTAATAATTATGCCTACTATGGGAGTAAAAGCTGATATTGCTCAGCAGTAGGTTTTATGAAAATTTTAATTGACCAGGTGAAAATGAGTTCAATGCAATGTATTAATGCTAACTTAAACCAATTTTTATGGGTCATGCATGCAGAAAGTTTTACGTGATTCATATAAATTAGGGTCTAAAGGAGCCACCAAGGAGGATATAGAGATCTGATGAGTTTTGTTAGGGCTCAAATTTTGTCAGTAATGTCACCTTCATGATGAACTGCAACCGAAATGCAGGTGGAATGTCACCTTCATAATTCTGCCAAGGTTCAGGAGAAAATCATTACAATATGCAACAGAAATTTTCCGAGAGA
>JBAMIE010194935.1:0-11630 GCA_037177295.1 Kaempferia parviflora | reverse complement strand
TTCCAATGCCAAGTTCCACTTGGGCTTACGCCACCAAGGCTCCTCCTTGGATTTACACAGTCAAGCCTCTTACTTGGGCTTTCCTCCAATGCCAAGATCACACTTGGCTTTTCTCCTGTTGTACTAATCTCCTACACACTCAATATGCATATTAGATACAATAATAACCTAACTTAAACCTTTACCCAAACATCAAAACCCTAGGGCACTAGATTACTCCAACAGTTAGTCCCTTGAATGCCAGTTGGAGGAGGTCGATTCTAAGCCTGCAATAAAAATTATATCTAACTCGGACTATTAAACCAGACCAAACACAATAAACAATATTATAAACTAAAAACAGAAGTACGAGACAGACAAGGAAATTTACTTGGATCGCGATCAGAGGATCGTTACTCCAAGGCAAATGAAGTTGTAAAAGTAATCTCCTTTCTCGGAGGCGGATAAGCCTCGTACAGATCTTTAAAGCGCAGAAACTCTAAAGTTTGAATATAGAGAAGATTACAAGTGTTTGGAATGAATGAAACTAAAGAACCAGAGCTCTATTTATAGCTCTAGTAAAGTTTATCTTTGCAGGTATTCAGGGCGCCCGGACAAGTCCGGGTGCCCCTAGATGGTCAAACTCTATCCCCGCGATCGGCTCGTCAACGCAGACCAAGTGTCGTGTTGACTGGTCCGGCTTCGTCCGGCTTCTTCCAGCTGCTCCTGCGGTCTTCTCGGTGATTTTGGATATCCGGAATAGGGTTTACCCGAACCCAACTTCCGTCCTTTCTCGAGCGACCTTCCTCCTGGCTTCTCTTCCCTCGGAATGTCGTGTACGTTCTTCTCGTCTGCCGGCATACTCTTCTGCAGCCTTCGCGTCCCTTTGATGTGCCGAGCCCGTCAACTCTCTCCCGGGCCATCCTTCTCATCCGCTGCGTCTTTTGCTGACTTCTTGTGATCCTAAGCTCCTGCACACTCAGTCACAAGGGTTAGACTAACATAGGACCTAAGTACCTAACATAACTAGGTTAATTTCATCAAAACTAACTTGGAGATTAACAATTATAATATTGTTCATGATTTCCAATTGTATGAATCTCGGCACGCCCGAGCATATACCTCCCCCATATCTTGACCATTTATACTTATGGCTAGTAGTCATCTGTGGTTTACGTCCTCCGTGTTGGTTCTGGGACGGGTCGGCGGGGGCGCTGGGGGCAAGCGATTCGCCTATTGTCACATGATTTCCAATTGTATTATTGTAATTAACTATAACTAATTACTACAAAATGTAACACTTAATACAATATTCTTGTAATATTATAGAATGGACTTAGTTGGTCAAAATTATTTAAACTCAATAAAACTATATTAAGTTGGTCAAAATCACTTTAAAAATAATTGTAGCAGTTACATAGTCATAACTAAATCCAAAATACTAAACCTTAAATCCTAAAATCTTTAATCCTAAATCCTTAAATAAAATTTTAAATTAATATTATGATATCAAAATACTTTTCATCAATTTGATCAAAATCACTTTAAAATAATTGTAAAAATTATTAAATAGTTATTACAATACTAATACAGTATTCTATACTGTATAAGAGTTATACAGTATAACTATTCTATATAGTATTTTTATACATGATAAGAGTTATTGAATGACTTCTACACTCTGTATAACTATTCTATTGCACATTATATAACCACTCTAGTACATATTATAAGAGCAACTAGGGTATTATCAAGAAAAATATACATAATGGGATTTTTTTTATTTTTGTTTTTTAAGGAGGCTCTTTTGACAATTTACATAATTTAGACTTTAGAGGGATTTTTTAATTTTTACCAGTATTTCAATTGAAATAACTAATTATTGAGGGGCTAATTTAAATTAGCAACTCCGAGCCTCCGACGTGGGTGATTTCTGTTGTATACGTGGCATTATCCGTCCTCAGGAGGAAAAGAAACTGAAGCCACACAAAGGGAAAAAAAATATTTAAATTATTGCCATCCGCCGGCTCCTCCCTCTCCGCAGGGCTCGAGGGCTTCACGCCGTCCGCCCATTCTCGCATCCACCGCCGCCGTTCGAAATGCTCGCTTTGGTGCCTGCGTCGCCCGCCTTCGGCTCTCATTCCCAGCGGAGGACGAGGATGCCACATGGAATCTACTGCTCGAACGTCAGGGAGATCCTTCAGGCGCCAGATCTCCGGCAATCTACGCCAGCGTTGAGAGAAGCGAAGAGAGTTGTGCTTGTGAGGCATGGACAGAGCACATGGAACGAGGAAGGGCGTATCCAGGGGAGCTCCGACTACTCCGTCCTCACCTCCAAGGGCGAATCTCAGGCCGAGACCTCCCGCCAGATGCTCCTGACTGATTCATTTGATGTATGCTTCACTAGGTCGGTCCTTCATTCCTTGGAATTCCTATTTTGGTTGGACTATTCGTTGAAAAATTTCTCCCTTGGAGATTAGTTCGTTAGAACGGGTTTCCAATTCTTGGTGATAACTACGATGCAATTTTCTTTAGATATTAAGATACTAAATAAAAAAAATAAATATAAAATTAAATATGGATACAAGTCAAAGCTCATTGCTCTGGTTTTTGATCCTCCGTGTTGCAAGCATACAACTAATACTATCAGAATAACTTAGGATGGATAAGCTATACGAACACTTCATTAGTAACTCTGGTTAGGCGTAAGGCTTGAGGCTGGATTTTGGCTTTTTGGTGTAAATTGACTTGGATATTTGATTACATCTGTAAATGCTAAAAACCTACTGATGCCACTAAACCATGAGTTACTATCAGGATATTGTTCACAAATCATGATTACATCCAACTTTATGCTCTGACCAATATTCAAGTGACACTCGTCAAACATGACCGATAAAAATAGCTATCCACGTAAGAATCTATCATAACAAAATTCACATGATAATCCAACAATTACTATGCAAACCATCTTATATAGTTGTGTCTTATTATTATATTCTCTCAATTTTGTATTTGCAAGTATGAAGTATCTTACTTCAAACTTCAATCACAATTTATTATCTCAATTAATAGATATATAAGGTACCAATGATTGTGCACAGAAAGGTGAGAAGTTAATTTTCTAAGCCACTCAACTTCAACACATTAATCTAGTCTAAGTAATTTTCCTTCCGTAACGATTCTAGATGATAAATTATTTGAAGGATTGCCATATATTACACTTTCTCCTAAAAGAAAAGCATGCCCATGTCTAACTTGCACAATGAAAGCCTTCTATTATATTAGGTTAACCACTACACCTTTATACACTTTCTAGAGCATTCTAATGGTCTTGAATATGGCTACTAGTGTACTGACTTGATACAACTCAAGCAATAGCATATCCTGCTATATAGTATGGCACTTGCATAGTTGCACTCCATTCCACTCTGGCCCCAACTTGAACTCAACCAAACCTTCTTGGTGCACGTGTGTATTTATTAAATCCCATGTGAAAGCCCAGAATTATATGCCCTTGAAAATTATGAGGGCTAAGAAAAACAAGGTTGCTAATAAAGGTTAAGTGGGTTTTGAACTTCTAGATGCCGGATTATGGCTAATGCGGGTTTTGAGCTTCCCTTTATTCCCAGCATAGTTTTGTCATTTCTTTAGTTTCCCCTTCTTTTCTTATCTCTAGCTGGGTCAGTACTTTAGTAGCGAGAGTTATCAAAATCACTTGCCACTCTCTCTCTTCTCTTGCCTTCAAATAAATGTGAATCTATTTAGCTTTTCATTTCATTGATAATGTGGATTGTGGCTTTGGTTATGTGTACCAGTCCCTTGATTCGATCTCGGAGGACAGCTGAGATTATATGGTGTACTCGGAATAAGGAAATGATTGCTGAGACCGATCTGAGGGAGATTGACCTCTACTCTTTCCAAGTAAGTGTTTTCCATAGGATTTTTCAGCTCTCTTCCTTTTCCTATAACCACTAACCTATCCTTTTTGTCTCCATTTTTGTGTTGTGGGTTTAAAGTGCAATTCTAATTGTTTGCCAATGATTATTACAGGGTCTTTTGAAGCATGAAGGAAAACAGAAATTTGGTGATGCATATCGCCAATGGCAGAAGGATGCAGCGAATTTCAATATTGATGGCCACTACCCTGTGAGAGAATTGTGGGACCGAGCAGAAAGCTGTTGGAGAAAAATCTTATCCCATGAAGGAAAGTCAGTGCTTGTTGTTGCTCACAATGCAGTTAACCAAGCTCTTGTGGCTACTGCAATTGGTAGATGTGCTTCTGTTATTGTTTGTCCATTTGAAACTCTTCTATCCTAATAGTTTTTGAAGTTTAGATAACTATAACAGTTTGTCTGTTGATGCAGGACTTGGGACTCAATACTTTAGGAATCTTCTACAGAGCAACTGTGGGGTGAGTGTAATAGACTTCACCCCCAAACCCAGAGGTGGTCCACCACACATATGCATCAATCGTTTGAATCAGGTATATGCTTCTGATTATACTTATATATTAACTAAAATTGCTAACACCATGTGTTTAGTTATGATTTAGTTTTATCAAGTATAGCCTCCATACAGTTATCAGGATACACATACTTTGTGGAATTAAGTTGAAGATATAACAAAGTGTTGAGCAAATTGGGCACTCTTCTTGTCTATTACCTCCAAATGGAACACCAATATATTTCATTCTTTAACATATTGATTAATTTGTGCAATTATACTATTTCCATTCGGAGTTATGTTGGCATGTCATGTGGCTATCTTAGGTAACCATGAAGAGTTTGACAGTCCTTTTCTGTCATTCTCTTTTCCTTAGTCCTTTCTTGCAGAGCAATTGCAGCTGCAATAAGTAAGGTTAAAAACGATATGCAATGTTTCTTATTAATTCATTTATGATTCCTCTACTAATTTGATTATATTGTTGGTCTATGCAAAGCAAGAAAAAAAATGATCCTCACTTGCACTCTTTCTTTATAATAAAACTTAGTTTCTTTTTCTTCTTTGAGTAATGTTGTTTCAACTCAGTGCACTTTAGTTTGATTGCTTGTTTTTGTGAAGTGTTTTCTTCTAACTTATAAATTAGACAACCCCTATTTGTCAGATGCTTAAATCATGTTTTTGGTGCAATTCAATTAATCTCAATCACTCGTGAAAATCCACAAAGCTACAGGTGTAGAATCCACCAGAGTTCAAATACTATAAGCGCCATGAAACAATGAATACAACCAAAAATTGAGGTGTTTATGGGAAGTGAACTGATAAGTTTGATAACCCAAGTGGTGTTGTCATACCCCGCACGAGCTAAGCTTGTCGTGAAGCTAGTTTTGCTCACTGCACATTAACTGCAATAGTGTCAAGAGCAATATATATACAGAAGCCAACACGGGACTTAGGGTTTACTGTTCTTAGAAGAAAAATAGGGGAAACTTCTCTATTGTGGTGGAATAAATAATGAGTATTATTGTTGCTGCGATGTTGTTGGTGGAAATTGTGAATGACAACAAGCAATAATGATTAGTGACAAACGGGAGTAGCTCACTGCTATGGGGCGTCGATGAGGACGATAGCAATGTCAACGATGGCGGCGGCAGCATGCGATGGCTGGTGCGATACCAAAATTTATGTTGGTTGTGCATCTTAAATTATCTCGCTTCTATATGAAAGTTGACCCTTATTATAGGTATATAAAACACCAAGGACTCAGATAAGTCATTAGTACAACAATGGATATAATCGTCCAAATCCTCAGTCTTGTTCAGCTAACTGTAACTTGGCTTGCTGGATATGGTTCTCTCTATTACACACTAAAGTATGATATAATTTGCATATAGCATCACTAGTGACCTAGAGGCCACGAGTTCGAGTCTCAGAAACAACTTCTTGCAAAGCAAGGTAAGACTACGTACAATAGACCCTTCGCCGGACCCACATTGGTGGGAAGCTTTGTGCACCGGGCTGTCCTTTTTTATATAGCATCACTAGTGGTCCTATTTTCTTTAGTTCATCTTGTGAAATAAATAATGTAAAACCTTCTTTCACTGTGCTGTTTATTTCTAGATATCTTCGCATTTCTTTGTAATTAGTTTCTGTTGATTTACTTTCCTGTAATTGTTAACTTCTAGTTCAATTGTCTAGCAAACTATCAATATCCAGTGAACTGCTTTAAGTTCTATTGCAATTAATTAAAGAATCCTGGGCACTTTTTTTAGTCAGTGAATCTTGGACACTTTTAAACTTTATCTTTTCAAATATATCACGATTATATATTTATTGGATATTGTCTTGCAAACTAGGTGCATAACCGCAGGTCTTTAAAGATGTTCATACTACCAAAGCAGTTAGCCATTAACTGAATGCTATTGCAGACACCAAATTCTCCTGTGAATTCTGGAACTTCTGGAGGAAGGAAAGCTGGTAAGCGGATCATTTTGGTCTCTCATGGGACTACTCAAAGCGATTCTGAGGTATAAAGAAAATGATAAATTTGTTTCATTTATTGAAAAATTTCTATATGATACTGGATAAAGAACCATCTATGCTATGCTTGTACACTATTCTTATCGATCTAAAATTTGAGCAAGAATTGCTTAATTACTTGATAAGTTTCTAAAATTCTTAATTTGCTATAGAAATTTTAGTTGATTTGTAGAATATCATTAATGGATGTTTATTTGTACCCTTTTTCCAAAAATGGTTTATTTTAGATGTTTATGTTTTCAAATTTCATACTACTTTAGCTACTTCTAAGGATGTTCAATTCATTTTAACAAGTTGTTAGTGGTAGATACCAAGGTTTGAAATCTTGAGCTTTATGGGACAGAATGGTAAAATTTTAGTACTGTGCTGTGTTGATATAGTTTCAATACATATTTATACATGCCTATACCAATTAAATAGCGATTTGCGCTAACATTAAGATTAACCAACAGATTGAATCAATAACTAAACAAATCGATTATCTATTTTAATTACATATAGTTTCGTTTATACATATAATATCGATTAATTACACAGAATCATTAGTTACGTATAGTTAATAAATTAATTAATGAAGGAATTAATCTTACTGTATTAACTAATTACATAATCTAGTAATTAATTATACAGTATTAGTTAATTAGTTATCTATTACCTAGATAATATCAATTAATTACATTACAACTAATACATATCATATAATATAATACTATTATAAAAAGTCATGGGCTCTCGTCTTGCCCCTTGCAACTTCTTTCAATTCTATCCCACCCTTAGGCCATACAATTCTTCCCCCTTCAAAGTGGTGGTTGCCAAATTAGATTGTCGGTGAGGCTCATGACCTCTAAAATTTCCCCAGAGACCTTGATTTCTCCATTGGCATTACTAGATTCCTGTACAGATCACATAATTCCTCTGCCTGACTCAGCGACTCGGCTCTATTCCCTTTTCAACTTCCAATATGCCTCCCTTAATGTTTTGAAGCCATTTGTAGCTTCTTCTTCTCTCCTCTTCCTCTCCCAATGAACGGCGAGATGATTCTGATCTTCCAACATGGGTGTGCTGCTCTGATCCATGTTTTGATTCAATTCTTGATTGGTACATGACATGATCGTATTTGATCCATTCTATGTTTTGTAATAGCAGGAAAACATGATTAACGTAAAGTCAATTTTTAGGAAATTTTGTATTCCATAAATCATGAGATCATCTTATTGCATAAATCATGGGATATGGGATATGATAGCCTAGCTAGTTTCCTTTTTCTGTTGCTAGCATTGTTATTTATATATAATTATTATTAAGAGAGAGAATCGTAGCTTTTCTTGTGAGTTCTATCTTCAGATTTTGGAAGAAAGAAAATGATCTGTGTATATTACTTTCAGACCTTGCTTAATATGGGATATGAATCCATGAATATGCTCGGAGTCATACAGGTAGTTTATCTTGTTCCTGCAACTGCTCCTATTCATCAAGCAACAAATTTAATGATCTCTGGACCAATACAATGTAGTCGCAAAAAACTGCTGAGTTACTTCTAGACTTGAAGATCAGTAGCATAATTTGCAGCCCACGGATTGCCTCAGTTGACACAGCCACGGCTATATCAGAGGTGAGTTCTTGAAGTTCAAAAGAGACACATATCACAGAGATTGTATTGTACTTGACCCATCCTAAGGCAATTTAAATAGCTTTCTTTCTGGTTGACATTGAATACAGGTCCAGGAAGCTGCAGATTGTCTCGGTGCTGATTGTGTGCCTCGCTATGTGGAGATGAAGAAAATGTTAGAACTTGAAATTGAACCTGCCTTGCAGCAAGCACAGAAGGTCAACTTCTAAAGTGTTGAATCCATCCCTAATGTTTTATAAAACAAAAATAAAATAGATATTAACTACAAAAGCATTCTTTATCCTCAAGTACAGTCAGTGCCATCTAATGTTTTAACTCCAGGATTAGTAAGAGCCTAACCATTTATTACTTATATTGCATCCCTGAATAGTCAACTGAAGTGACTTGCACTTTTTTTGGTCGCTAGAATTCATCTGGCGGTTTGGCGACACATCCAGGTTGGTTAGATCGCTTTGATCACCAGATATTAACAGCTATCTGGAAGCAGACAAAGGCTGCTTGGAACTCCTTGCTACGCGAATTGTCTGATGAATCAGAATCATCGGAAAGAAATTTGGTGGTTGTAGGACACCCTGCCCTTCATGTTGCATTGATAGCTCATTGCCTCAACCTGACAACAGAATGGATGGATTCTTTTTATCTTGATGCTGGAAGTGTTAGTGTTATTGACTTTCCAGATGGGCCTGCAGGAAGAGGCGTCATTCGATGCATTAACTATACGGCACACTTAGGAAGGTGGTCTATACCAGTTACAAGATCAATGACAAATGATGAAGAGTTTTAGCTGCAATTTAGGTATTTTCTTTAACTCGCCACAGACTTAGCAACTGCAGACTGTTTTGTGTATGTATTCCCTGTATTTGTATAGAATGATGCCATTTGAAATACAGAAGAACCTACTTGTACAAAACAAAAAAACAGCGAACTTTTTGAGCACAAGTTTCGTTTCCTCGCGCCAATCATATTTTAGTTCCTCTCAAAGAAAAGCCTGAAGATTAACGTGTTTGTATCTCACATTGAGAGACAAATGTAATAGAAGAGCTTCATTTTTTTGTTACATCGGAGAATAATTTTCTTGCTGCTTTATTAAATCCCATGGTTCAGTTAGATTTGACTGGTTCCCCTGGATGAATGAGTTAATCTGCTCTCAATGTGAACAAAGTGGTGGCATCAAGAAGCTAGGAAGAATAGATACAGTGGTAAGTTGCAACCAAAAGTGGCAGCTAGGTTCTTGGTGGTCTGGCACAGCTATGACCTGCTACTTGATTCTGGTTTGAAGTGGATCCAAATCATTGGTTTGGTCTTGTTCGAAGTAGTCTAATTAAAACACTTCCAGGTATTTTTTCCAGATCTTGCAACTACTTTTGAACTTTCCTTTGGGTTGCACAAACACTAACAACTATCTTCTGCTCTTTCTTTCTATCATTATGTCTTGTGCTTTATTAGATTGCATCAAAAGTTGTATCCCTCAGTTTTTTAAAAGGAAAATGGATCATACAAGGACATTTTTTTGTTTTTCATTTTTTTCCTTTTAACATTTAGTTTTTTGCTCTAGTCTTTTACTTATAGAGATTCATTGTCTTTTGTTAGTAAGTGACTTTTAGCCAGTTGTAACCCCAGCATAGTGCCACACTGAAGATGCTGGACTCTCTCAGAATGCAATTCTTAGATGAGACTACAAGATAATTCACGTAGGCTTAAACATTTTGGCCTATACATTTTGCGCCTATCAAGTCGACTTGTGACAAACGGTACATGAGGAATCCTATTGATAGGCTGAACCAATTGGCAAGAGTTGTCAATATTGGTGCAGCCACAATAGGCATTACACACATGTATCAATTGGACACTTGAGGAGATTGTAGTAGTTCCACAATTGCTAAATCAGAATTTAGGCAGGAGGTTTATAAGACAGATGGAGACACTTCATCAGGAAACCTCTTACTTAATCCTCCACCCTCTCTATCCTTTGACAACCACACTTTGCAAATTACTTTTATCTCACTTTGAACAGGAGGAACTTCAAAGGCAAAGGAAGTATGATTTCTCTCGGCAACTTATCCACCTTCATCTATTGAGGCATCTGAAAACCTTGCCTGAAAAGCTAAGAGCTCCAACTTTGCTGCTTGACTGATCTACTCCATTGAGCCAAAGATTGGACACACCAACCCCTCCTATAAAGTTGCTCAAGAGATTTGGAAAGCGACCAAGAGATATATTCCAATCTCGAGAACACAGTTCAATATTATTCCATCTTATAGACACTGATAGTTAAGTTTCCGCACAGGTTCTAAATTTACTCGGTATAAGATGGTTTGTTACCTTTTTTTGATGACCATACAAGAGTACGTTGAAGTCAGTATCATCTTTAAACTATTTTATAAATTCATAATCACTGTGAATAAATTGCTTGTGGATCTACCTAACTCCTCGCCAACAAGGAAACCTTTCGCCAAATGCATGTCCTTGTACACCTCAATAGAAAATTGGTAGCTCAAGGGTTTACATAAACTTAAACTTATGGGATAGAGCATGATGAGGCCTTTGACTCTGTGGCAAAGCTTTTACTCACAATTGTTGTTAACTTGGACATGGAATTGCATAATTTGACATAAGAAATATCTTCCTTGATTGCGAACTAAGAAATAAATCTCTGTGAAGATTCACTAGTATTTGAGAAAGGAGAAAATACTAGAAAGATGCACAAACTCAAATTCCTACTGTATGATTACCTAGAGTTTGGTTCAAATGAAACAAGAGGATTATTTGAACCAAACTTGATTTGGGACGGATACATTATGGCGGTCGATAAACCTCTTAGGTTTTGTACCAAGCTATGGAGGAATTTGATAACTTGGAGAAGCAAAAAAAAAATAATAATAATAATAAAATAAAAATCACTTTTAGCATGCAGAAGTTTCAGGGTCATTGCCCTAGTAACTTATAACTTAGTTGATTAGAGAGGTTGATGGAAGACTTGCATTTGTCACTACTCATCCAACGACACTTTACAATGGCAGTAAATCTACTATATGCATCCTCAGTAATTCTATCCTGCATGAATGACAGGATGAAACATGTATGAATTGCTCAAAGCTTTATAAAGGAGGAAGTTGAACTAAGAATAAAGGTTATTTATACTTGTGCAGCTAGCTTTAAAGGAACTTTGTTGTTGTTCTCAGAAGGCATTTGCTACTTGTTTTACTTTTCTGCAACTATGAAATTTGTTTTTTGTTTAGTTAGTTTTTGTGTTTTTATTTTTTCTTACTTTAGAATAGTCATCTTGTATTTACTCCATTCAAGGGAACAGATGGATGTTTTTCTCCCATGTTACCCATTCATGTTGTCTACTGCTGTGTTCTCAGCTACATGCTGCATGATCAATGGAGCAGCACTGCATTTGAGAGACAAGCTCCATTTCCGGCCTCGCTTCAGAATCCGACGCACTCAGGTAGCATTATCAAGCTATCAAAATTCTCCTCTTTTCCTCCTAGTTCAAGACTGCAAAGGTTAAACTGAAATGTTTCACCTACAAGAA
>JBAMIE010194918.1:0-11631 GCA_037177295.1 Kaempferia parviflora | reverse complement strand
AAATGACAAATGGTTAAAGGTAGATGTTGTGTGATCTAACCTTTTTACCAAGTGTGCATAATAATAAACTTGATAAGGTCTAAAGGACCAAACATTAGGCTGAAGTCCAGTTATGTTGAAAGCTTGCAGAAGGAAGTCTAGTTGGTTTAACAATTACTGAAATCCAGATTGGTTGAGATTTGGCAGGAAGCCCTGGTAGGTCAAGGAACCAGTCAAGGAAGTCTGCAACTGGTAAGTGAAGGTAAGCAATTGGAGGAGCGAACCAGTGAGGATGCGTTCCCGGTTGAGGGAACAGTATGCGTCGGTTCGACCTAGGGTACCGGACAGAATATTTTATCTTTTCATATTATTTGCTTGGCTAACTCTCTGGTGCAGAAAATCAAATTTGAGAAAAAGAGTGCTTAGGCACTCGGACATGGTTCGGGCGCTCGGGAAGCTTAGTACAGCGAAGGCGCCCGGCTGAGGTGGCACGCTACAGTTGGCCGGTACACGTCAATGGTCCGGGCACTAGAGATGAATAAACTCTTGAGATAGAGTTTTGACGAAAGAGCGTCACTGTGCCCTGATGGGGCACCCAAGGTGGTCGGGGCACCCGAGGTGGTCCGGGCGCCCGGAGACAACATATTTAAACTCCTTTGAACATCACCTTCAGATGAACAATTTGAACGACCTTCTCTCTTGCACGTTGCTTCAGAAAACTTCAAACAACGTTGTAATGCTGCTCCGACAACTTACGTTCAAGCTTCTTCTTCCTTACTGTTGTCGGCATTATTTCTTTTATTGTATTGTACTTAAATTGTGTAATTGTTCTGAAATTATAGTGATTACCCAACAAAAGCACTCAGCGAGTGCGGACCTTGGAGTATGAGTCGTTGAAGTCTCGGAACCAAGTAAATCCACTTTCTTTTCCCCTTTTTCCTCTGCGTTAATTTTATCCAGTGATTTTCGAAAAGGCGACGATCGCTATTCACCCCCTGTAGTGTCTTTACGATCCTACAGTGTAGACGAGAATTCATTGCTCAATCACGACTGAAGCAATCTGGCCAATCAGAATGCTCAATTGCAATGATACCATTAATCTTTAAAATCTTGTAATAAACCATTTGTATATATTAAATCATTTTTTTATTGGTGGTGGTGGAGGTGGTGGTGGTTTGGGCTAAATTTGATTAAAACCTTGTGAGGCATGTTGAAAAAGGCATCACTCTTTATGAGCATTTTGAAAATTTCTTCATTTCTATCTCTCGGTCACACAAATAATTGGAACATACATTCACTATTTATGTCTTGTCTTTTTGGAAACCTGCTTCTTGTATACTATTATTTTTGGGTGATTTAAACAGCTGCAGTGAAATCGTTAGGTAAAATTGGACTAATTTGATGAAACTCAACCTTTTGAATTTGAATCAAGAATGACTAGTGGAGAGCCAGTCACTGAACTGAGAAGGGTATGCTTGATAGGTGGTCCCTTGCAGCTCCTTTCTCTACTTTAGTTGTGATATAATCCACATGTCCAAACGTCTTTTGATGGTGCTAGGAAGGGTTTGTAAATCTTGAATTTATTTTACATCAAGCACACCATTTGTTTTGTAATTTCTTTCGTTACCTTATTGAAATTTGATGTGGTTTGACCTCTACACTATTTTTATGAAAGTCATATTTTGTGTGATTGTATTTGGTAATATTTTTCCAGCCACTGAACTTATATGATTGATATGTTGTGCTGATGCTATGGTCTATCACTATTTGAATATCATTTTGCAGTGCCTTTGTCGTACCAGCTGACATTCAGGTTTTTACTGATGAGTCAAAGAGTAAGTTGATAACTCGTTGCCAGGGTAAAACGGTAAAATACTTTGCTAGTGCTGTTGAGCAGATTTGTGAGGCTTTTGAAAAGCTGAACAAGAAGCAATCAGCAGAATCTGTGCTTGAAGTTGACATCTCCAGTGCTAGTACTGCAACTGCTGTTGCATCTTTCTTAATTACTGATTTTGCAGATGACAAGCCTCCAGTTGAGCATAATGGGACATACGGAAGCATTGAAATGCAATGCACGAATGTTAGTTTGAAGATCCAAGATGTAAATGTCTCTTCAGATCAAACTTCCAGTGATTTAGATGGTGCCGAGTATAACTTGAAAAACAAAAAGAGTTCAAATAATGACCACCAGAGTTCCCCCAGAAGGAAAGTTGTAGTTTCCAAGTCAATTTTTTACCATGCTTCAGGAAAGGAGAAATTAATGACTACTTGTCCTGATGATGGTAATAAGGAGATGATATCCAAATTGGAAATTAAAGTGCCATTTCAAGAAGCCTCAGTTGCTAGTGAACTTCATGATTGCAGTGATTTCAGAACTGAAAGCACATACCAAGAGAAAGATACAAGTAATGCTTTCAATGTGCAAGAAAATGCTAGTAGGGTTGCAATGAAAAAGAAAGTTTTAGTTTCTAAATCATCTTTCTATGCCTCTTCTTGTAAGAAGAAGAAATCTGTGAGTACTAATCTTGATGATAGCAAGAACTCTGAAGTGGCTACATTACCTAAACTGGAAGCTGAAGAGCTGCTATCAGAAGGCTCAGCTGCTAACAGACATGATAATTGTGGCGATTCCATAGCTAAAAAGGAACATCAGGAGAAAGATGCAAGTAATGCTTTGAAGGAAAAAACAAGTACTAATCTTGATGATAGTAAGAACACTGACATAGCTACATTGCCTAAACTGGAGGTTGAAACACTACTATTAGAAGTTTCAGCTGCTGGAAGACTTGATAATTGTGGCGAGTTGATAGGTGATAAGGATCATCAGGAGAAAGTTGTGAGTCATGCTTTGAAGGCTGAAGAAGTCTGTGCTCAGGATGCGATGAAGAAGAAAGTTGTTTCTAGATCATCTTTCTCTGATTCTCCTGACAAGGAGAAATTGGTGACTATTAATCATGATGACATTCTGAATGATGATATGATTATGTCACCTAAACTGCAAATTGAAGAGGTGGTTCCACAAGGCTTAGCTACTGGTGGACATCAGATTTGCAGTGATCTTAAAGGCGAAAGTGATCACGAGGAGGAAGATGCAAATGATGCTCTGAAAGTTGAAGAAATTGGTCAACAAACAACAAAGTGGGATACTGAGCCAGAGCAAAATAAGGACAATGTTTCCAGAATAGACACAGGTGCAGCTTTAGCAAAGAAGTTGAAGGGTTTTAATGGCAAGTTGAATAAGCTTTCCGGAGGAAGAAACAGAAAGGTTGCTTCTTGTGATTCTAATAGTGAACCATCTGGAAATATTACAAAATGTAGTGACTCCAAAATTGGAAAGATGTTAAAGAATTCCACGGAACATTTTCTTGAAAAAGGAAAAATGCATAATGTTTCATGCAAAGAAACAATTGATACTTCCCATGAATGTGCCAATGAGGACTCAATGTGTTCTGATAAAGTAAAGAAAAATTTGAAGGTCAGAAATAAAAGGCATAAATTGGAGGGAAGCAAGGATGCACGTCCAGCTAAAATGGTAAAATCGGTACAAGAGGATTATAACACTTGCAAGAACTCAAGGCACAGTGACTTATCCCAGATTGATGTTAAAGATAAATATGGTAAAATTGAAAGCTCAAAGAAATCAGGAATCCCCGTAAGAAGTGAAAATCAGTTAACATCAGCAACAAGTAATGGGTCTCTCCTTCCAATGGTTAAACATACTGAGGACACTGGTGAAGTGGAAGATTCTGCTACTAAAACTGCTGCAACTAGAGTTAAAACAGATTTTTTTACATATATTCAATACAAACGAAGATCACGTAGATTGGTTGATGATGAACAATTGGAAGTGATTAGGACGCCAATTCTTAATGTATCTTCTGGCAATCTGGTTTTAGCAGATTCAGGCATCTCAGAAGAGAAACTTCACTTAGTGACAGGAACTAACAAAGCTTCTCCATCCAATAACTGTATGACTGAGAAGACTGGTTCAACCAGGGATGAGAAGTTTCCAGATGGCATGACCTTACCATTTGGGACAACTGGCAAAAGTGAGAAGAAAGCAATATCTGAAAGTCCAATGAAGCAAGAATACAAGAGATCTACTTTCGGCAATGCTAGGCCACTCATTCTTTCACCTGATGTAACTACAAATCTTGATTATGAATCAAAATCAACAAAACAAACATCTGCTAAGTCACATGTAAAACCTTTGGGGTCTTCAAGGAAAAAACTCCCAGTAACACCATCTAAACTCGCAAATTGCCAATCTCAGAGCTTGAACTTATCTCATAGTCATTCTGTGCCAGAAAAAATCACAGCACTGAATAAGTCTGTCAGAGTTAAGACACTGTCCAAATCTAATTTACACAATACTTTACTTACTGATAGCATGCATGACAACGGACATTTCTCTCATAAGAACCCTGAAAAGGTTGATTTAGGAGAGAACAGGTATTTAGTTATTGAGCTATTATTTCAAATTGTGTTCAGGCTTATATTTTTGCTGATTGCTTTCATCAACACAGGTCAAGAAAGAATAAGACTGAGAAAGTGTCAACCCAAAATGAGACTCTTTTTTCTGACCCCAGTAAATCAATGAGACACCTTATTGCAGTTGCCCAAGCTAAAAGGAAGGAAGCACAATCACAGTGCCTACACTCAGAAAATTCTATTCCTACTATATTATCAACTCCAAACTTAATCCATGGAAAAAGTCCAAGCCCTGCTGCAATGATTCCCTATACATCAATAAATTTGTCTCACCAGGATATGAAAGGAGATTATGCTTCTATTCTTGATTCTCCATCTGTAGGTCCTCGTGAACCTTCTCAGACAAACAAAATTGATCATGAAGAATATGAACACAGGATTAGTCCTGAATACAGACCAGAGGGTTCACTAAGTTGTGGCATTGAAGCTGCTGTTGCTCGTGATGCTTTTGAGGGTATGATAGAGACTCTTTCACGTACAAAGGATAGTATTGGACGTGCAACTCGTCTTGCAATTGATTGTGCCAAATTTGGCATTGCCAATGAGGTGAGACTACTTGGAAATTGTAGCATATGCTATCCAGCTTGTACCTTTTTCTTGCTTTACCAACCTACCTATGCGGCTATGTCCATCCCCACCCCCCTTTTTGTTGTTGTATCTATTAGTAGTTTTGAACAATATGGTGATGTGCTACATCTCAAGGGAAGTTCCTCTTTTCGTATACCTGCTCAGTCTTGCCAAAAGATCAAGTGCTTCTTTCAGTTTCCTTTTTTGATCGACATGTTTTTACTGCAGATTGTGGAACTACTTATCCAAAAGTTGGAGAATGAACCTAATTTTCACCGTAGAGTGGATCTTCTCTTCCTAGTCGACTCTATCACTCAGTGTTCACACACACAGAAAGGTGTGTTTGCATATTGGCTTGCTTTGTTGCATTACTGGGGAGTTTGACATGCTTTTGGTTAAAACACAATGAACATATTTTCCATAATGCTCTTAGGTTAGGTCAAATAAATAGAACATGGGTTCAGGTCCTGCTGTGACTAGAACTGTTTCGAAGAATTGTCATATGGGTTCTTTGTTATGTCATACGCCTTTATATTTGTTACTTATTCTAGAATTTCACTTAAATTCGGTGTATTGGTGATCATTAAATAACACAGGGATTGCTGGGTCATCATATATTCCCAGTGTACAGGCATCATTACCACGTCTCTTGAGTGCTGCCGCTCCATCAGGTGCTAGTGCTTGTGAGAACCGTCGCCAGTGTGTTAAGGTAATCTTTTGCTTCTATGTTAATGATTTGATTGTATGTTCATCTTGCATCATAAATCATTTTTTTCAGGTACTGAGGCTATGGATTCAGAGGAAAATTATGCCCGATTCTTTTCTTAGGCGATATATTGATGAGATTGATGTTCCCAGTGATGACATAAGTTCTGGTGTTTTTCTGAGGCATCGATTTCAAGCTGAGAGGTCTGTGGATGACCCAATAAGAGAAATGGAAGGCATGCAGGTTGATGAATATGGAAGGTATATGCCACTGAGATTTTAATATTTGATATTGGTTTGGTAGGCATTGCATGCCCTGTTTTAGGGTCATGCTCCGCATATATTCTTTCTGGTTATTCTATGATTCTATATTAGGTGCTTCCTTTTTCTGGACATCAATTATCTAATTTTGGTGCTAATTGTTCATAACTAAGAACGACCTATCTTTTGGCAATTGACATTATGGCAGACTATGCGTATTGACTGTTCAATTCTCAAATCAGAACTGAAATTTTGGAACATCATCATGGCGTTTCAGTGTCCTATCACAGTCAAAGGAACATGCTAGAATTATCTAATTTTGATGTTAACTGTTCATAACTAAGAATGATCTATTTTTGGCAACTGACATTATGACAAACTATGTGCATTGACTGTTTAAATCACAAATCAGTAGAACTGATCTTTTGGAACATCATCATTGGTGTTCTAGCATCCTGCAGTTCATTTTCACGATCATCATCCGTAAGTGTACTACGTTTCTGCAATTCAGTGGCCTATCAGAGTCGAAGGGGCTTGCTAGATGTTATTTTGTTATCTCAACTATTCTTATCTCATTATGGTTGGAAAATTATCATGATTGGATTATCAAAGTTTATCTATGAGCAATCTGATAGAGGTCATAACTTGTACCGTATTTCTTTCTTATTGTGCCTGTCTGCACACAAAAAATCTGAAAAACTCACCATGTCGATATTTTGATACCTAGATCTGGCCTAGCCAATCTTTACAACTTTGTTTTAGCTGTTCATTTTAGCTCGATTATTATTACTTCAGAGCTGATTGATTTGACTTTTATTTCTTCATTAATCTAATATATTTTTTTTATTTCCCATGGGATTTTCTGGATGAGAGTATGTTTTTTACTGGAATCATGAGAGTATTTGGTTTCCTTCAGTCTGGGATTTGACAAAATTTGGTGTGAATTGATGCAAGTTTAGCTTTCCCATGATCTAGGTCTTCAATAGTACCATTATATCATTAATTTGTCTTATTAATGCTGTTACCATATTATAATAATTATTTTTCGATGATGCCATATTTCAGTTTGCTAATTTAAAAATATGGTACATTTGCATGGTTTTTTCTTATGGTTAATGTGAAAATTTATGTTCATTGTGGTTTTCCTATGGGAAATTTATTTTCTAAAATTTTAGTTCTCTTTTGAAGTCACATGTTGAGTTTATAACAATTAGAATTGTGCTTATTGTTCGTTTTAAGGGGGATAGGGTACTCAGCGCTTGAAAGTTTATAATCTCATAATCTAGTAAACAAGTTTTTCATTCTTGTAGGTTATTAAGGGTGATAGAGCAATTAGTACTCGAAAATTATAATCTTACAATCTAGTGAATAAGCTTTCAATTAAGAATTCAAGACATCATTTTGGAACAATACAATGATCATCTTGGCCACTGTAACTAGTAATTTTCCAGCGCAATGCTGTCAGCAATCATGACATTTGATTTAACAATTGTAGTCCTAATGGTTGTTATCTTTTGGTTAACTGTGTACTTTTGCTAATCACTCAAAATGAATCTTATTTTTTTTGGTCTTCGCTGAAGTTCAAGTATAGGCAGCCTATTCATATATGTTCACACCAATCTATGCTGTACTTTGAGCTTGCCATTCCTTTTTTTGCTTGTTCTAGATAGAGTGGCATGCTTAAGATTTTGGAAGCTGAATCAGTATTATGAGTACTCTTCTTTTATGAATGTGCTCATCTTTGTTTTTTTTTAGTATCCCAGTTTTTTTTTTATTTGACACTCACACAACCAGTTCTCAGGAAATTGTATTTGGTTCTTAATTTCAGCAATGCTACATTTCAGTTGCCTGGACTATTTTCATGTCATGTTTTTCAAGATGAGGAAGATTCTCCTATCAACCTGTTTAGAAATTCTGCAGTTAAAATGTCAGTGGAAGCTACTAGTAGTTTAAAAGAGCTGGATACTTGTGCAGTCATGCCTAAGCTCCATTTGATAGAAAAGGTTGTGAATGGTGAACTTGAAATGAAAGATGCTATTTTACCTAAGGAAGGTAAGGGCATAACTAGAAACAATTCTGATTTTAGCGGATCATTGGAACCAACATTGACCAACCCAAGTGAGCTTCCGCCTCTACCTCCTGTTCCTCCACCTCCAGTGGATCCTCCGCCACCTCCAGCAGATCCTCCACCACCTTTGCCACCTTCGCCCCCACCATTGCCTCCACCTCTACCATCATCACCCTCAACCCCACCACCTCCTCCTCCACCGCCTCTGCATCCAACTGGACGGACATTTATGCCTTCTATTCCAGTTCCACCTTTATCATCGTCATACTCATTTTCTGTGCTTAATTCGCAGATGCAGGAAAAATTCGGAGTATCAAATGTAAGCTTTTTAATGCTTTCTTCTGCAATGCTCTAAGTTGACTATGCATTTGACTTTTTCCATCTTTTAACAGGCCAAAGGGATGGCCCATGTGCATGGTAATATGACATTAAGAGGGCAGGATGCTCCTTTAAGCATTGAAGTGGTATCACAGCAACAACCTAACTTTATGACAAATGGAATGAGAGGCACACAATTTATAAATTCCTTCACTTCCTCTAGACCTTTTGAGTATGGACAAAATGAATTGTATGTAGCTCCTCAGAATTCTTATCCCATTCAACATTTTCAACAAAGCAATGCACCTTTCCACCAGGGACCTTACCATCCACTTCCTCCACGGACACCCTCAAATTTTCCTCTTGCTACAGCACAAATGCATTCTGACCATTTTTCACATGCTATTCGCTTGAATCAACCAGTGCAGCAGCTATACAATCCTTACCCAATGTCATCTGTTCCTAGTAGTCAGAGACTATATTTGGCTGATGAACCTAGGAGAGTGCATTCTGGTGGTTTTAGTCCAGATAATCAGCATTCTGCAATGGTATCTACTCCAAGGCCCTCATGTTCAGGGGCTCCTATTTTGCAGGATGGTATGTGGTTGTTAGTTTCTCTTAATCAACATGATTACTGATATTGTACATCAGAGGAAGAAGATGAGTTTAAATTCTTATGTTTAATTTATGAATTATTTTTGGGATAGGATTTCCTAGGTCTGATGCAGAATGGCCATCTTCTAATTCTATGGGGTTTCGGTTCCCACTACAAAATTCTATTCCATCGGCAGTTGGAGTTCAAGGTTGTCATAAATTGCTGGGAGAATGCTTCCAACATCTAAAAGTTATTCACCTTGTTTTTGATTGATTGGCATCTTTTTATTTCTCCAGGCCATGATTTTCACCATGATCTCTCAGGCAGGCAAAATATTTCTGGGCCTGATTGTTGGAGATCAAGTTAATGTCAGTTCTGTCCACATGGTTGGATATGGTAACCTCAGATTCTTTGTCTCTTAACTTTGCAGTGTGGATAACATTTTAATTTGGAGTCTTACCGTGCTATGTTTCAGATTGATCCTATGATGTATGGGAGTTGCAGTTGATCTTAGAAACAAGATACCATCAGAGAATTGGAGCTATGATATTCCGGTGTATTCTTTTGGCCAAAATATGTACATTCTAATTTTCTTAGCAATTGAAACAGTTATACCAACTCCTAAATGGAAGCTCACTTTGTGTAGGCAATGAAAATATGTTTTTTAGTTTTCGTACTCAAGTTTACATTGGTGTTTCAGATGCATTTGTATGCACGATTGTGATAACTCCACTTTATGTAAATTCATTATCCTTGATGTATTAGTGCCTGCTGAAATCGAATATGAAATGACCATCTTACAAACTTAGACCTGGCATCAAAGATCTGAAGTTCTCAAACTTGTAGTGTCAGCCAATTTATGTTGGCTGTGTCTTTTAACTTTCTATTTGTCTATTTTTCAATTTTTTCTTAAACACACACAAACAATTTTTAGTTGATTCACCACAATGCATATCTGATATACGGCACATATGCACTCATTAGAAAAATATTTTAAATTAATCATACAATAGAAATACAATTTATAATTTTAAGTATTCGTAATTATATACTAAATCTGCCACATAATTAAAAATAAAAGGCAAACGATTTATGTGTCTAACACTTATAATAGGCAAAAAAATCCATATGGCTTATGGAAATTTATTTAACAGTTACGATAGGCTATGCAAATAGGTTCAGAGATAGATATACATGATTGATTGAATCGATCGCAATACACATATTCTTAATGCAAATAGATTTGCAGATAGATGTGATAATTGATTGAATTCATCACAATGTTCATAATCCTCTCTTGCTCTTCGTTTGAGACAAGATTTGCTTCATTAGTTTCCTATTTATGATGCATGTGAATGCACTTGATTACTTAGCTCTAGAAGCCTGCATGACCAAATCTTTTGTCAGTCTTCATTCAAGTGTAACCACTCTCTATTCCAATTTCCAACCATCATCAAATATTATTCCTTACAGTATTAGACAAAAAATCTCTTTCATTCTTATTTTCCAGGTTGTTTATGTTTGCGTTGACTATAAACTAGATTAGTTATCTTTCTCCATGTCTAGGCTATACCTCTAATTACATCTCTTCATGGTGTTTGATGTGTTCTGGAAAATATTTATTATATGCTTCTTGCATGTGAATGCCTTGCTTAGTACTTTGAATAAACTCTGTTATAATTGTAACATGGTATTTATCGGAGTTGTTTTTCTTTTCAGACTGATTTCTATACATTCATATTCTTTTGCTTCTAACAGATATCCTCAATAGCAATCCTAAAATTTTCATTGTTTCAGTAGTTGATGTTGCCTTCCTGACTTAAATGCACCATAATTGGATGTCAAACTAGATTGGAATTAATGCATTAGTTTGGAAATTATCTGAGCTACTCGTAGATTGTTTAGGTTTCCTGTTTCAATTTCTGTACATAACCGTGTTGTTTGTTGCATGTAAAAGAGTAGCCACTACTTCTGTCCCCATCGTTTTGAACATTACTCTCGCTATTTTGACTTGTCTTAAGTACATAGATCAAGTTGGAGCTTGTAGATGGTTTTCCGTTTTACGCAGCACCGGGCGAATTGTATCGTTGCCATTCTTATCCGACTGCTAACTCCAATGGGTGATCAGGTGAGAGCCAAGAATCTTCAAATTGAAAGCTGTTTTATTTCTTATATGATACCGAAAGCGAGGTCTTTCGGTTCATCTTTTGAATCTGCTATCCTGTTTGTCTGTGGAAAGGGAAGCTGCGTTCAGTCAACTAACTTAGGTAACATCTACTTCTGTCTACTTCAGAAGGGTGTATCATGTCTTTGCCCTGAAGATTTGAATGCTCTGTGTGCTAGTGAATCGAAAACAGGTGCATGCTTTATTTTTGTTGTTCTAAGAGGTGTAATTTTTCGCCGGTGCTTTGGCGGATGCATCTCGTTTCAGGTCTAGGCGATCGGTTAGATTCTACTACAAGCTTGTAGCGCCTACATCGAATCATACTAATCTTGTTTTCGGTATTTGTTTAGCCATATTTTCGATATCTCTGGTTGTCTTAATGTTCTCTAACTTCACACTGAAAGGAATATAGATGAAAATTCTGATATTTTTGTCCTATGATATTTATTGAGTAAACAAATTTAAAAAATAGGTGAATTTAAC
>JBAMIE010194902.1:0-11633 GCA_037177295.1 Kaempferia parviflora | reverse complement strand
CGAGCCCGTCGGTTCTCTCCCCGCGCCATCCTTCTCGTCCGCTGCGTCTTTCGCTCTATTTCCTCCGTACCTAAGTTCCTGCACACTTAGCAGAGGGTTAAACACACACAGGACCTAACCTGACTTGGTTAGTCACATCAAAACCAGCTGGGACACCAACATGTATTGGAATAATACATGAGTTATTAATATTAATTAAGCGTACCACATCAAATAAGATATAGGATATATCAAATATAAAGAAATTGAATATATATATATATATATACTGCGCGCCCGCACAGTGTGCGACTGTGCGCGCGCAGTGTCAGCCGGTGTTTTTTTTTTAATTAATTAAAAAAAGTTTATATTTATTTAAATATAAACTCTAATTTATTAGAGTACCCATAAACATCCAAATTTATTCATTTTTTATTTTTTTTAATATAATACTATAACTAAATTAGAAAGTCTAAACCCAGAGGTAAAATTTTAAAATTTTATCGTTTGAATACTATAAACCAATTGGGACGTGTGAACCCTAAGGGGTAAAAAGTTAAAAAAAATCTATAGGGTTTAGACTTACTAATTAAATTATAATATTAAGTTAAAAGAAAAATAAAAAATGACCCAATTTATATAGTTATGGATATAATCAGATATTTAGAATTTATATTTATAAAAATATTATTTTTTTAATCAAATAACGTAAAAAAAAAGTAAGTAACTGGTGTTACTGCGTGACTGTGCGGATGCACAGGATAACATAATGGTATATATATATATATTTTAAAAAATGATTTTAAAAGAAAATGGTAATTAAACATTTGTGCTAAAAGAAGGATTTGGCTCGTTGACAATGATGCATATTATATATATATTTATTCCAATGAACGCAAAAGAAAAGAGATGGGATGAGATGAGATGAGGAGCACAGTTTGGCGATTCGGATAGAGCGGTGGCAAGGCAAGCAGCCTCTCATCGTCCCCTTCCCTTTCCTTGTGGTACGTGGCAGTGGCAACCATGGGCCTTCTCACCGCCATCTCTCATCGCCCTTCCCCTTCGCCGCCTCCACTAGCACCTTCCCTTTCCTCTCAGCCGGCCCTTACCTTCAGATCATCGTGTCTTCGATTTCCCCGACCTTCTCTCTCAGGTTTGCATCAAATCCATTTCAACTTCTCCTCATCTGATCCTATCAACGTATCATCCCTTCTTTCTCATGCAGGTTTTCCATCATTCATCGGTGGTCGTCTAGCACTCACTGAGCGGGGAGGAACGGCTTTGCGATCCACATTACCAACATCTCCTACGCTCGTCTCCTTTTTCAGTGACCTCTTCGACTTTATATGCGCAGGTCCTCTGATGAAGCAGTTAGGCTTCACTGCTGAGATGGTGGCAGAGTCCATCGACAACTGGATCACACCCGGGGTGCACCTTTGCCAATTGTTCCGACTCAATGACCTCAGCCTATCGCCTCCCGAGAGGGCCAGGATCTACCACTTCTATGTGCCGGTGTTCCTTTGGTGCCAAGAACAGCTCAAGCGCCACCGAACCAAGTTTGGCGATGACGTCGATGTTCCTCCACTCGTGGTATACCGCAAATCGGCATTCCATTCTTCTCTACCTATATTAGAGACGGACTTTATCCAGCATTAAATATAACTGTTAGAAAGAAAATACACTTATTTGTGTGTTGTTTTCTGTTTCTTTGTCTTTTATGGGTGCACAATTTCTCAGTTCAAGTTAAAAGGATCTGTTTTTTTTTTACTTCTTTGCAGATTGGCGTCAGTGCTCCTCAAGGCAGTGGAAAAACTACCCTTGTTTTTGCACTCGATTACCTTTTTCGGAAATCTGGGAGGTATGCCACTATCCTTAAATTCATTTACACTGGCAACTTATACTTTGTTATTTGAAGCAAGTTCTAATGGAATGCAGGAGAT
Organism: Kaempferia parviflora; assembly: GCA_037177295.1. NCBI lineage: Eukaryota > Viridiplantae > Streptophyta > Magnoliopsida > Zingiberales > Zingiberaceae > Kaempferia > Kaempferia parviflora. The sequence continues at coordinate 9,714 of JBAMIE010194902.1, read as the reverse complement.
CTGCAACTTTATCAATTGATGACTTCTATTTGACTGCTGAGGAGCAGGTACACATACTGACATTTTGTATGTACTCTCCTATCCTTCGTTCTCATCCTCACTTTCACAACTGATTATTAGTTTTATATTTAGGCGAAACTAAGGAATCAAAATCCCAGCAATGCTCTATTAGAGGTGCTCAAAAAGGGTCGTTATCCCCCTATATTGGACTACATATTCAATCTTGCGTGCAATCATGGTCTCCCTTTGAAGTTTTTAGATGCTACATCGTGAAGTGATCATTTAACATTTATTTTTCAGTTCCGTGGGAATGCGGGAAGCCATGACCTCCAATTCTCCATTGATACTCTTACATCCTTAAAGAAATTGACAAAGAATGGTATTGTTCTATTACTAAATTCATCTGTAGGGATTCTATTATCTGATATAGATCTGAGCAAACTGTTATCAATTCCATTACTTAAAAGTTGTGCTTGTTGAATAACTATTCAGGTACGAAGATGAAACTACCACGGTATGACAAGGTACACTTATCATCTTAATTTATTCCTTTTTAATTTTTTTCCATTTTTCTATATGTTAATTACCATTGCAGTACTTTATTCGCATAGTCAGCTTATGGAGGGAGGGGTGATAGGGCTGACCCTTCAACATGGCCTGAGGTGGAAGGACCTTTAGAAGTATACTTTCTTAAATTCCGAAACATTTAATACTTGCTCCATTCTAGTATAACGATGTGAAGTTGCTTATTTTTGTTTTTCTTTTCCTCTAGGTCATTCTATTTGAAGGTTGGATGCTTGGATTTAAACCACTTCCAAATGATGTAGTAAATGCAGTTGATCCACAGGCAAGTTCTTCAGTGAATGCACTTGCATTCTATTTATTTTATTTTTCTATGCCTTATTGTCTTTTTTTTTTCATGGTTAAACCAAGGCCCAAAAACAACAATTTGAGATTAATACAGTGATAAGAGGGGAGACCTCAAACAACTAAGAAAGAATGTGATTTGCTTCTGCTTTTGCTATTTATTAATTTGAAACTGCTGGTTTTTAGCTCCAAGTGGTAAACGAAAACCTCAAAGCTTACTATGATGCATGGGACAAGTTTGTTGAAGCTTGGATCATCATCAAGATTAAGGACCCCAATTGTGTATACCAGTGGCGACTACAGGTTACTACATTCTGATAAAAGAAAAACTGCTCGTATTGTTTAATATGGTCTAATCTCTTTATTTTACATCTTTCAGTCTAGTTACTTTAGTATTCTTGTCTTCATAGTAGATCCTTAATTCTCTTCTTTATTGTTGATTTTAGGCAGAGGTGGCTATGAGGGAAGATGGGAAATCAGGCATGTCTGATGAAGAGGTAAGTCATCCTTTTTGTTTTCTTGTTCCACTACTTAACCCAACGCTTTGAGAAAAATAGTAAATGCTTTTTAAAGGTATAAATATCTATTTGATAATCATGTTATTTTTATTATGGCTGGAACATAATGACTAGAGTTGAAAGAAGAATCAAATGGTTTGAGTGTTAGGCTGAAAAAATTATTGAGCCTTCATGGTGGCATAAAGCTTTTTGTTGGAGCAGTTATTTAGCATTAAATTGATGTTTATGCATATGAGTGATAATGAATTACAAAAAATAATAAGTTTTATGGAAAACTATCATTGTGTCGGAGCATTCAAGTATAACTAACATTCAAGTATGAAAAAAAAATAATGCAAATAAAATAAAATTATCTAATTAAATGCATTTTAGCAAAAATTAACATACCTTATGGTTACAATTTAATTAATTTCTATATTTGTGGATATTTTGCATCACAAAAAGGAATACACAATAATAACAATCAAACCTTTATCCTACTAAGTGGGGGTCATCTGTATGGATTATCCTACACTACTGGGTTCTATTCTTTACTATATCCTTAACTATATAATTTAAATTAGTTATATCTTGTTTTATCATTGTTAACCAAGTCTATTTTGGTCTCCTTCTTCCTTGATCAATGCACGTATTTGTTATAGTCTCACATCGGCTAATTGAGACATTTATTGGCACCTAAGTATATATCCATATAATCTTAAATGCATCTTTCAGATTCTCAATAAGCGCCAAGTTAACTTTCTCTCTAATGTTCTTATTAGTTATTCTTGTCCTCATATGCCGGCAAATCTACCTCTTTGTGACTCTCATCTTCTACTTGTGTTCTTGCTTCATAGCCTAATATTGTCAAACCGTTGTTTTATGAAACTCTACTTTAAGTTTACGAGATACCATAAGATCACAAAGAACATTTGACATCCTTATCCATTTCAACCATCCTACTTATATTTCTTTGTGAAAAATGATCCTATATATCAAAATTCTCAATTATAGTAACTCATCATCTACTATCTTAACAATTGCCTTACTATGTCCAATACCACTAAACTTAAATTCTATATACTCTGTTTTTATTCTACTAAGCCTGATATCTTTTACTTCTACCGTCAAAATTCAAGTTTAGAATTTATTTCTTCACAAGTTTCATTGATCAAAATAATGTCATTTGCAAATAACATGAACCATTTTAATGTGTCTTAGACGTGTCTCTGTCTAGTGAGTTCATCCATGACTAATGTAAAAAGATATGAACTTAAAGTTGATCCTTGGTATAACCTTGTTTTTATACAAAATGGTTTAGTTAATTGTCTAGCATCTTTACTCTTATTATCCTCGTACATATTCTTAATTGTTTCAATATATACTATACTAACACCTTTCTTATCCAAAGTTCACCACATAATTTTTCTCAGAACTCTGCCAAAATTTTTTTTAGGATAATAAATATTCCTGATATTTTTTAATTAGTTGTCAAGTGTTTATGGAGATGTATAACTTCTATCGTTGATCTTTCAAGCATAAATCCAAATTATTTTTTTGGTCACTTTAGTCTTCTTTTTTAATGTTTTCCCGTCACTCTTTGCCAAAGTTTAATTGTATGATTTATTAGTTTAATACCTCCCTCTCTAATTCACACAATTTTGTACATTTTCTTTATTTCTATACAAGGAGACTAGTAGAGTACTTACCCTTTATTAATCAAATATTTCTTCGTTCTATTGAATATCATTAAGTGTAATCACTTTTTCATTTTGCATCTCATTTAACTTCTATCCTACTTCTAAAATTTGAATTTTGTGATAAAAATTTAAATTTTTATATATCTCTAACCTACTTAAATTTCGTAAGCTATGTTGATCATCTAATTCTTTAATAAATGTTAATGAAAATATCATTTCCATTGCTCTTTATTTCCTTATCTTTTATTATTACCCTATACGATTCATCTTGGTAAGATCTCTGTTTTTTTTTCTCGCACTTTAACTATACTATAAATGCTCCTTTCACTTTCTTTTGTGCTAAGTTGGTGATATAAGTGTCCATTAGTCTTTATTGTTGACTTCATCAAGCACTTTCTTAGTCTTATATACTTTTTGAAGTTTTCTTCATTCTCACAAGTGCACAATAACTCATAAGTTTGTTTTTTTTTCACTTTCTCTTGTACTTCCTCATTTTGCCACCAAATTTCTTTATTTGATGGTGACCCATCCTCTTGACTCACTGTATGTTTTTGGTCACCATTTTCAAATTTGATATCATCAAATCCTATGCCATATTTGAATCGCCATATATTACTTCTAATCCTTGTGTTCATGTCCTCCTCTTAAAGTTATTTTGTTTCCCATTCTTTTAACTTCCATCGAATGTTCCGATAAGCTATGCATATTTTTCTTCATACTTTACTTGAGGCCCATATATAATACCAATAATATATGTTAAGGGTTAAGTTTTCTCTAGGATAATCTTGTAATCTTTATAAATTTTCTATCCCTTTTCTTGACCATAAGAAAGTAAATTTGAAACTTGTTGTTCTCACTTTTAAACATAACTAGGTACTTACTTCTCTCTTTTTGAAAAATATATCAGTTATTACAAATTTATATGTTATCGTGAAATCTAATATAACTTTTTAATATTAGTTTTTTATTTCAAAACTATGATCCTTATGCATTCTATTATATTTCTTATTTTTTTACTCTTACATCTATATATAGATATACTGAAATCAATTTTTTTTTGTACTAGCCCATCTAGGTCTTCTCAAAACTTATGTTTGACGACTTCATTTAATCCTTTAATCCTGCGCATATATACTAATTATATTAATAGTTCATTTGTTACCACTATCTTGAGAGCTACAATCCTATCTCTTTTCCTACTACTACTTTGTGTCTTAATGAATATCTACAACAATACCTCTTTCATTTCTTTTACTTTTTCATATGTTAGGTAAATTAAAACTTAGTTTTATTTATCATCTTTGCCTTTTTCCTATCCAATTTATCTCTTGTAAATACAGAATATTAATTCTTCTTCTAATCATCATATTACTTCCTCTATTGATTTGTTTGTTAGTGTTCTTACATTCTATGTTCCAAATCTAAGTCAATTCATATTCCTCTAATGTTTGTTCTTATCCAACCTAAAGAGTAAGAACTCTTGCATATTAATGTGACATTCAAGTTCTCTTATTGAGACGTTATAGTCAGACCTTGTAATATGTTATTTTTATGGATCAACCTAATATTAATGCAATAGTTTGATGGATCTATACATAATATTTGTCTCTATTTTACGCTGCTAGCAATCTAATGTAGCCCACCTTTTTCTAGGTTGGGACCAATTATGACAAAGTTTATTCTCTATTGGTGAAGTTGCATCACACAAATATATATATATATATATAATATAATATAACAACTATAATTCAAATTGTATTTGACGTATAAATGCATACGGAAATCTGCTATCGATTTAGGTGTCGAGGTGATAGTGATAATGTCGGGATTTGTTGGTAAGGTGGTTGCTGAGATGGGGATGCAATCCAATTTGCACAGCGCTATCCGATTTGGATGACATGCTTGATTTGTGCACATTAGAGCAAATGTTAGAGAGGGTTACAGTTGTTTGGCAATGTCCTCTCGATAAAGTTTTTTGGGTGTGGTACAAGTGAAAGCAGAGTCGAAATTGTGAGTTAGATACTTAAGTCACTTGGGTGTCGGACAAGTGAAAGCAGAGTCAAAATTGTGAGTTAGATACTTAAGTCACTTGGGTGTCGGACAAGTGAAAGCAGAGTAGAAATTATGAGAAGAGATTCCTCTATGCACATACCTAAGTATTTATTGGTACGAGGGGAGAGAAACTTATGAAGATCACCACAATCTTTGCAAAAAGAGAAGCCATTCTGCCATTATTTTTGTTGTTTCCATTATCGATTTTTGATTTAATGTTTCATTTAATTATGGTGGCTATAGCTGCTTCCCTATTACTGGCTAGATATGACAATCATGTAATGGAAAGACAATTGCTAAGATCGTGGGCCATGTTTACCTTGGACTGTTACTAAACAGAGAACTCGATGGAAGGCTTTGGGAAAAAAAAACATCAAGTGGAGAGTGTGGTGAGTTTGGGAGAATGAGCGGATGAGATTCTTAGGAGATCGAGTAGGCTGGAGAGCTCCAGAGATTGAGTTGCATAGAGAACTTTGAAACCAAGCTCTGAGTAGGGAGTTGGACTGAGCTAGTCCTTAGTATAACTTGGAGACTTCATGTAGATCTCCATAAGTGTTGACATATTGACCTAGTAGAAGAGGTCACATATGGACCTCCTAGGAGATGTCGGTCGACCTCCTAGGAGAAGTCGGTCTTTTGGTCCGAGGTTTTTATATATGTAAGTGATATGTTGACCTAGAGTAGGGCATCATAGACGTGGCTTACTGACCTAAGCATGATCATAATCACGGGGCATCACTAGCCCCCTTAAAGTCGAGTTGAGGTATACAGTGGAGTCAAGTGGTACCCATCTTAACTGGATGTATGTTGATTCACTAAGTGGTATTATTGAATTTAGATGCCCACTTAAGCATTGACTTGGGTGCCATTAATTTCAAATTTAGGTGTCCTTAATGTTGATTTAAGCACTCGTAATTTTGAATTTTCCTCCGTGGCTTTGCTTAACCATATTAATTGTGTCAGATTGACAAAGGGGATGCTTAATCTTCCCGTGGACTTCTATGTTGTTGGATTTGCAAAAATTAATGGTCCATCAGAAACTCCAAACATGATATAAAGGCTTAGTTCCATCAGTTGACCTATTGACCTCCTACGAGTAGGTCTTTTGGTCCTAGGTTTTTATAATGTAAGTGATATGTTGACCTAGAGTAGAACCATGTAGACGTGGAGAATGGTCATAATCACGAGGCATCACTGGCCCCATCAAAGGTCAAGTTGAGGTATACAGCCAAGTCAAGTCATTAGGGTATCCATCTTAACCAGATGTATGTTGATTAGTCTAAGTGGTATTATTGATTTTAGATTCTCACTTAAGGATTGACTTGAGTGCCATTAATTTCAAATTTAGGTGTCCTTAACTTTTATTTAAGCATTTGCAATTTTGACTTTTCTTTCATGGCTTTGCTTAACCATCATGTTGTAGGATCGTAGAGTTCGATAGAGGGGAGGGGGGGGGTGAATATCGATCGTTCGAAAATTGAAGAAGGCATAGCGGAAAATAAAAGGAAACAACACACTGACTCGGTCGATTTACTTAGTTCGGAGCATTCGGCGACTCCTACTTCAAGATCCACGATCCTCTGAACCGTATCGATCGACAATCCACTAAAAACCTCTTCCGGTAACGCCGGAAGAGTAAGTCGAGTACACTAATAATAAAGGATAGGTGTAACAGCCTACACCTTCCTTGGTGCAGTAGTTAAATGCACAAATTAAACTTCGTTACCCAACACTTGAAGATTCTCGGATTAAGCTCGATGTTGGTTGACTTCTCAGCAGAAGTTGGGCGTAACAGTGTCGTAGCGGAGCAGCAACACGAAGTTGGAGCAGTCGGAATGTCAAATGGATGCGTAGAAGTTTTTAGAGGAATTGTAGAAGTTGTTGTTTAGAAGGCTATTCGAGTAGATCTTTTAAAGGAGGCTGAAGGCGCCTTCAACACCACTGAAGGTGCCTTCAACCCCAAAATTCATCTTGACAAGAACGATTTTTATCGTCGACGAAATCCTCTGTTTTATCCTGCCGAAGGCGCCTTCAACGGAAGGGATGTATGATCTATCATTTGATAGGGTGATTTTACTAAAACGAAAATATATGCAAATGCGACACAAATAGTGAATTTGCAAGTCAATTAGGAATAAAATAAGAATTTGAAAAGAGGCTGAAAGCATAGGCGATACAGAATCATGAGGCAAAATCTTGACATCTGCAACTGAAGGTGATTCAGCATCACATCCTCTGTTGTCTAATGATTTGGATGCTCATTCAAACTATGCATGGATTTTCATGATTTTCAACTTTTTAAATTTGTTTTGCATCATCAGCTTTTGCAGCTCTACAATCATATTGATCTTCCATAAAATATAATGCAGAGACATGTGTTAGTTTAGATTTGTTGGCTCTATAAAAATCTGTCATATTTCATTTATTTTTTGGACCTTCCCTTTCCAATCAGTTTTAGCCTACTGTAATCTTTCGTTCGCCAAGTGTTTTCACAGTATATATTATTTTGCATATCAAATCGCTCCTTGGTTATTATTAAAATACCAAGACATGAAAAATGCGTGCAGGTTTTCGACTTCGTATCCCGTTATTTACCAGCATATGAGGCCTATCTTCCGACACTCTACACTCAGGGACCGAAGGGCCTCGAACCAGACCGCCTTTTAGTTATTGAGATCGACGAGGAGAGGAATCCAATCTCTGCAGACTGACAACCTCAAAATCCTATTTCCAAGTGACATTTGCCCCCTACGTTACCCTGCCTCCTGTAAAATAATAATTTGTATTCAAGTGATAAAGAAAAGGAAAATCACAAGCTACACTTGTACATTTGAGCATCCACAACCCTTTAGTTGGGTATGCACATTATAATTCAACGATGAATCTCTCTTTCTATAGAAATAGAAAACATAGCAGTCATGTAAATTCATACACTAAAACGTTAAGAGACATTACAATTTAATACAGTTTGGAATGCATGGTATGAGAGCTAGGAAAGGGAATATATAGATAGAGACTAAGGTAGTGTTTGGTTGGTGAGTTTGAAAATGAAGTAATGAAATGATAGTAAAAGATAGTGCTTGGATTGTGAATTTGAGAATGTCAATTTAGAAATAATTTTTAGATTTATGGAAATAAACTAAACCAGGTGGATTTTATTTCTATTCTTATTTTTATTTTACCGGATTATCATTTAAATTATTTTGGAGGAAAATATCCTTAAATATTTGTTTAATTTTTTTCTCATCACACATTCTCGCTTTATTCTCTCTCATCACGCTTTCACTCTCCTAATTCTTTCTTATAACATTTTCTCTCATATTCTCTTTCATCACACTTTCTTATCACATTTTCATTTTCCTCATCCACTTTCATATTTTCTTTTCTCATTCTCTTTCATCATGCTTTCTCTCTCATATTTTTCCTCTCATCATCTCTTTCAGTACACTTTCACTCTCCTCATCCTCTCTCATCTTATTTTCTCCTCTCCTCATTCTCTTTCAACACACTTTCTCTCTCACCATATTGTCTCTCTTCTCATTCTCTCATCACACTTTCACTTTTTCTCTCTTCTCATTATCTCATCACACACACTTTCACTTTTTCTCTCTTCTCATTCTCTCATCACACTTTCATCTTCCTTATTTCTATCATTATATTTTTTCTTTCTTCATTCTCTTTCATCACACTTACTCTCTTATTACATTTTCTCTCTCTTTATTCTCTTTCATCACACTTACTCTCTTATCACATTTTCTTTCCTTATTCTCTTTTATCATACTTTCTCTCTTATTGTATTTTTTCTCTCCTCACTTTTTCTTTTATTTCTTATGAGGGTAAAAAAAGAAATTTTGATTCATTCCGATAGAAAATATTCAATTAACTAAATATTATTTTTAAAAGGGATATACATGCTCGTACTTATTCTCATTTCACACTACTATTATTTTCATTTCCATTTCGATTCTGAAAAAACAAAACTCCACCTCTGATTATACGAATTGAAGGCATGGGGAAGAGTAGGAAAAATGATATCCAAATGATGGATATTGCTGATGCGGAAATCTGTTATTGAGTTGGATGTCGGCATGGGTCAATTTGGGAATTAGAGTTGGGGTGAACATGAACTTAATTGAATTAAATAAATCTTGTTCAATATAGTGTGTTAGATAATCATCAAAAAATGTCATCTACTATTTTATTGCGATGTGCTGTTTTTTAGGATTTATTGTTGAAAAAAAATTTAGGGGTGTTTGATAGGCGGATTTAGGAGGTTGGAATGGGAATGAAAGCTGCTTTATTCCCATTCCTGATGTTTGGTTGACGAGAATCGGAATCAAAATATGAGTTTGATACCCCCAATTTCATAACCCAACCCCCCTAGGTTATCGTTAAACACATTTCCCCCTCAATCAAATCCATTATCATTCCCATTACTAAATATATATCAAACGTCCCCTTTGTTGGTCCCCTGGGTGGTTTTGATGTGACCAACTAAGTTAGGTTAGGTCCTGCGTTGTATTTGATCCCTCTGCTAAGTGTGCAGGTACTTAGGTACGGAGGAAGTCGAGCGAAAGACGCAGCGGACGAGAAGGATG